>LBNU01023198.1:21845-38176 GCA_014162995.1 Artemisia annua
TTTTTTTTTTTTTTTTTTTTTTTTTTTTTTTTTTTTTTTTATATATATATATATATAAATTTGTTGATATATATATAAATGCATATCCTTTTTTACAGTCTCACCCGGAGAATTATGTTGGCGTTCTGGCAATGGGTGGTAAGAATAATCGTAGTGCAATAGATGATAGGGTCTTTTCTTCATATCAAACCTATGTTGTGGTTGAACCTACTAAAGACCTTTCACTGATCATGAGTAGAGTTCGTGGTACTTATTAGCTTCTTTAATTATAGTTTTAACTATTTAATTTAGGTTGTATGTATATTTATCAAGTTTTATTTGTTGCCCAGGTTTTGTAAATGTTGGCGGTGATACACTCTTGGTAACTGCCCTCATGACGGGTTTGTTCCATCTCAATAAAAAACACGAAAACCTTCTTAAAAGGCTGGTTGTGTTTGCTGGAGGGTATGTCTTTTTAACCCCTTATATTAATCAAAGTTTTATTTTATTAGTATGTTCACTTATATATGTATGTGTTGTTTCAGTCCTCTTGGTGATACTGACAATCAGTATACTAAACTTGGAACCAAGTTAAAAGAGAGGAGTGTAGCTGTTGATGTCGTTAACTTCGGTGACCAGCAGGCCGGATATAAGAAGCATCAACTTCTTGTGTTACTTGCTGCTGTGAATAATAATGACAACACTCGCATGCTTGATCTTTGCGGCCACCACCTAAACGGGTCTTCAATCACCCCTCTTGTTGTCGGACAAGGTGAAAGATGTTTGTATGCAGTTTATTTATTGCAAGGCGAAGACCTCCAAAAGGCCAAGAATCAATGCGATAAGGTCCACGGTTATACCAATGCTGCTATAGGGTATATTTTCCGAAAAATGATAAGAGTTCGTGATGAGCAAAGAAAAAGACATACGGTTGGGGATCGTAGAAAACTAGAAAGAGAATGGGATATTGGGAAAGATATACCTTTTGATGATGACGCGGGAAAGGAAAGATATTGGGATCAAGGTGATAGGTATGGCCGAAAAAGTGATTATAGAGTTCGTGACAAGGGAAGGGAAATATGTGGGGTTGGGGATCGTAGAAAACTAAAAAGAGATGATGATGCGGGAAAGGAAATATATTGGGATCGAGGTGATAGCTTACATGATCTAAAACCTGACGGAGGTAATGATGATACACGGAATCGAAAACGAGAACGAGATTATAGAGGTCATGATGAGGGAAGGGAAAGATATCGAAATCGAGGTGATAGGTATGGCCGGAAAAGAGATTATAGAGGTCATGATGAGGGAAGGGAAAGATACAGGGTTGGGGATGGTAGAATACAAGCGAGGTAGGGATGAAAAATTCGGATAATTTTAATTGTCAATGTTTCTCACCATGTGGCTCACCAATTGCTTCATCTTGACCACTATGCCAAAATATTATTTCATCGTTACTTACATACATATATGTGTGTGATGTATGTTAATGTGCATAAATATATATTTTACCTCTGTTGAATATTAGTTGTGCCACTATTATTGTTTGTCGTCGTCGCATATATGGTTATTTCTTTCTCTTTCTCATACATGTTAAGCATCACCATGAATGTCTCGTTAGAATCAAGCTCAATATAAGACTTTTCTGTGGTGTACTTGTCAACAAACTGAATTGACAAAACTGGATCGCTCGTTAATGCATAATTCTGTTTATGATAGTTATATAGTTCTTTCAAGTTATATGAGCTGTTGTCCATGTATCTTGATACATTTCTGAAAGCCAAAACAATATCGCTTCCCACTAGAAGTTCGTGGATAACTTAAAGATACCAGCATATTTCTCTTTCAGCTTGTACTTGGTATTTGCCTAAAATGAAAATTAAAGACACAAGCAATCTTATCAACCATCAAGAGACGGAAATTGTACTAATAAAATTTCAGAAACATACTCAATTGGCGGTGATTCAACCATGTTAACCCATATTGGCCGTGAGGAATATATCATGAATAGTATTTTCAAGAGGAATATATCATGAATAGTATTTTCAATAGGTTGGGTTGGCAACCTTGCCAATAAACAGTCTTAGAATTTCGCTTTTGGCCCTCCCACAGTAAAATGTTAAGCTCGGCCCTTGTAGTTCAACATTTGATTTTGGGTATACTTAGAGAAAATTGACGGTAGAGGAAGAAAGCTAAATAACTTTACATACATGTCAAATTTTCTTCTTGTAAATTAGTATCTTTTATATGAGTATGTTAGTATGATGCTCTTGTTCTATATATTTAACCACAATTTCCTTAGATGAATTTTAGCCAACCAATATGATACAATTTTCAACTTTCAATCTTTAGCTCCCTCTATATATTTAATCAATTTGTTTAATACGTCTCACTATCTTTTAGTTAGTACTTATGACAAACCTAAACATGTTTGCATTCAAATTATTACTTTAGAATAAGTTTGGCATCACATTTCTCAAAAGAAACATGAACAACACCAATCCCATCACAGTTAGGTATGAGAATTTCTCGAAAGAAACATAATTTATGCAAAAAAAAAAAAAAAAAAAAAACATTAATTATAAACATTACGTCTAGATGTGTCTTTGGTACAACTTTTTGCCTAGTTGCTTTTTTTGAAAAACTAAGTTTCGAATCCCACATAGATCAAGCAAACAACATCTTGGCACCTCATATACATTGGGGTATATGGCTCACACATGTTGAAACAAGTACTCCGTATATTGTTGTGGGTTCGATACGTGTCTTAGTAAGAAAAACTACTCAGAAATTTCTAGTACTCACAACATAGTATGAATTCTCAACCTTTTTATATTTTCACATTACAAATCAAAGTTTGAACTTTTTCATATATTTATTGCTATTAGACGAGTACCCGTTCATAGCAACGGAAATTTCTAGCCCCAGACAATTAAAGATATGCGATATTATGGTAAGTGTTTCGTATAACTGTAATGCTTGAAGGCTACATATGTTTTCTTGAAAGATACGACGCGATTTGTATGGAATACAATCCCGTCCTGATAAAAACGTCCCAATTTGAGTCATCCAAGATAAGTTTGGAATCACATTTCTCACAAGAAACAATAACTTAACAACCCCAAGATGTGTCTTTGGTACCCTTTTTGCCAACTAGTTGTTATTTTATTTTTATTTTGAAAACTAAGTTTTCAATCCCACATAGATCAAAGAATCAAATTCTTGCTAGGTTATATACTGCGGAGTATAAGTTCCATTTAAGTTGAAATAATTACTCGTATATTGTTGTTGGTGCAATGTATAAGTTCCATGAGTTCTCAATTTTTTTTTTAATTTTCATATTGCTACAATCGACTATATTTGAACTGTGAAATTACAGTTTGATGTTCTTTGTGTCGTAACAATACTAGCTAGATGTTGTCGTCACCTTTTGTGACTTGGAACATTAATTAAAGAGTTAAGCACATATAAAACCTATAAGAACACAATAGTTTATGTTACTTTTGAGTTTTATATCTTAAGTGAATAAATTAAGCACATTGAAACGAAAACAAAGAAAAAAAAATAGCTTATAAAGCATCTCATCTCAATGAAACAGTAATAATCAGCGTGACAAATTTTAAATATTTTACTTTACTATCGAGGATTGTTGCTCTTTGTGTTCAAATAAGTGCAATGGTCTGATTACTCAACGATATCTCATATTAAGTGTGATCGTTCTTTAATAAATTAATTGTGAGTTTAACTCCTGTAGTTTTTAATGTTGCCTTTAAACAAAAAGATGCATATTTTGTAAGATAGTTGGCTGAAATTTAATAGAAATGCATTGTATTTCTGTTTAAAAGATTTATGTCGTTGAAAATAATCTATATGAAACAGAATGCTTTCAATCTGTCATAGTATATGAATTGAAAACGTTGGGCCTTGTACATATTCTATTTTATAAAATAGTCCGGCCCATGGACAATTATGTATTATCTATTTATATAATTCACATAACATACGACGGCGTTTTGCGTCGCCCATTTTTCCGCCATTCCATTCTCCCGCC
This sequence comes from Artemisia annua, assembly GCA_014162995.1. Taxonomy (NCBI): domain Eukaryota; kingdom Viridiplantae; phylum Streptophyta; class Magnoliopsida; order Asterales; family Asteraceae; genus Artemisia; species Artemisia annua. The sequence goes on from LBNU01023198.1 coordinate 25,876, forward strand.
AAAAAAATATGGCCCAGGTTGTGAGCCTGTTTTCTTGGGCCTTCTAATCCATTCCCTGTTGTCCGGTCAAAAAAAATTAAAATAAAATAAAAAAATAAAAAACACTATAGATAAAGCGACATCCAGAAACTTCACGAAGCTACTATCAACACCCACACACACCCACAACTGTGTATCAGAGATGATGAAGAAGATGGGGAAGAATGATGCACAATCGTCATGTTGGAATTGCTTTGATTATTTGTTAATGATACCATCTTCTCGACCTGTTGCTCTGAATCTTCTGGTAGGTTATGCTTCTCATGTTTTTCATTTTAGTATGCTGTCAGTTTACCTTTTTATCATACCTACTCGAAGATTTTTAACACCCTTCACGGCTTTTACATGTATAGAAGTTTAATTTTAAAATTAGGGTTTTCGTATGATTTGGGGGTTTTGCTGGTAATATAGGGCTATGGTTGTGATAAGTCTCATCTTCAAGCCTGTCTTTTGCGGTAAGTGAAGTCGGGTTGTAAGTTTCGGATTTCCGTAATTATATAAAAGAACAGATTCATGATTGAGAAGATGCTTGGTTTGAAAACATGTTTGATGTTACTTAGATATTTTTTGATTATTATTAATTTTAGTTGTTTATGACAGCCTGACAGGCTACCGGGTTGTAGAAGGTTGTGACTTTTGAATTTGGGAGGCTTTTGGTGATGGCGGGTGGGTTAATTAAGGTACGGGTTAAAAAAAATCTTTGTGATGATATCTTTTGAATGATGTCTTTGTTTGCAGTGTGTTGATGCGATAAGCTGTTGAACATGGCTTATGGCCGTGACTATGCTCTTGCTGATTTTCTAATCAAGGTACCTTTTCACTAACATTGCTGTTTTTTTCAATCTGAGCCAGCGTATTTTTACCAGTAAAAATATTACATATTAATAATGATATTTTTTTTCATTGAATTTTATGCTATTTTTCAGCAAAGGTAGCAGAGGTGGTGATACTTGGTGATGTGGCACATGCTTGCAAACTCAAGTTGACTCTCAACTTCAATCTGTTGTTGATTCGGTCAGTATCTGTTTGCCCATATTTATGACATTAACCTTGAGCTATTGTCAAATATGTGAAAGACATCTTCTTTATGATCCAGGCGAAAAGCAACCTTACAGTTTCCCTATGGTGAAGTGTCGTTAGAGGAGTATATGGACCAGGAAGAGGAGGGAGAGCTAGCAGCTCTGAAATTGGTAGTTAGCGCGTAATTGAAAGATCAGCTTCTTAATGGCACGTGCATTGTTGCAACACCAAAGTCAGTGCCATACATCTCTTTCTGCAGCACTCAAGTGAGTATCAAACAGCCCTTGGCATGACAGTAAGTGAGCACTAAACTTAGGAATAAGGAAACAGAATTTGCTTGGGGCTTTTCCCGACAAAATTCTTGGGCTATTTTGATCCGCCTCAAATGATCCAAATGGTCTGTTGTCCAGTCCCAAAAAAAAAAACTGGATAAGTTTAGCGAGATCCAGAAGCTTCATTCATCTTCACTGTTTGAAACTAATGGCTTCACGTTATAACGTTTCCGCCAGTACCATTAATAGGATTACTTATCCTTTTACTACTCTATCCTACATCAGTTAACCAATTTAAGGGTGTTTAGGACTGCTTATCCACAGTTTTTTTTTTGTTTTTTTTTTTTTTTTTTTTGTTTTTTTTTTTTTTTTTTTTTTTTGCCACATTAAATGAGTAGCCCTAATAAGAAATTCCAAACACTCCATGGAGCAATTCCATAGTATATTAGACCATTTCACAATTCTTTTAGATGAATATGCTGAAAATAGTTAAAAGAAGGGATACCAAATACTGTTGTCGCTTCAAAAGAAGCTGTATATATGATTTACCATTCTTCAATGTGTTTAATGCAGGTGTTTGAGCGTCACAGCGGAAACGGCCACGTGTTAATACTCCTTTGCAGTGAAATTAACGAAATATATCTCATGCTGTAATTCTTTTTCCTGGCACTTTTAGTGTTTGTTCGGTATTTCTTATATGGAAATTTCTTCTTAGAATACGTATCAAATATAAATTTATTCTATTTTATTTCTACAAAAAAAACAGGCCCGCCCGCAACGCGGCGGTCGGCGCCATTCTCGTTACCATTAATTTTGTTTTATGATTAATAAAGCCCGACCCATTAACTATCAAGGTCTCGAGTTCTTTTGAGTAGGGTGTACCTCCTTATCGGGTTGTTCGGTTTATTCGGTTCGGTTAGTTTAGTTAAAAAAAATCTGGGTAAAACTGAGAACTGAATCGAATTCAAATTTGATTAAACTTAACCAATAACCAAAAGCGAATTCAAATTTTACCAAAAGAAATTTCAAGCTAAAATAATGTTATATTTATACTATAAAAAGTATTAATGTCCTTTTTTTTATATGAATATATAAAAGTTATATATATTTATATGAATTCGGTTTTCAGTTGATTGTGCCATAATCATATCCGAACCGAGAACCAAATATTTACTAGTACTTCGGTTTGTTTCTGTTTTTGGCAAATTCAGTTCGGTTTTAATTCGGTTCATAATTTTTCAAATCCGTTTGGTTTTGGTTTTGGTTTTCCATCGGTGGTGAAACCCGAATTCTGCACACCCTACTTTTGAGAATCTTGTTTGCAATGCAAAATACCAAATTAAATAACTTAATATAACATAAATATGTAATTATCAACAGATATATGTTGAAAACTGATGACACAAAAGAAACAACTCAGCCTTAACTTCTAAAAGAATTTATGCAATAACCGCGAATCTAGTTTTGAATTTTTGAGGAATAAATTAGATTGTGTTAGTTCTATTTTTGTTTGAGTTTAAAACTTCAGAACCAAACCACACCATGATACCGATAATCAGTTTTTCACTAAAACATATGAATGTGTGTAACATTAATTCACAATAGATAAAAAGAGGACTGTTCACGAATGCTAAGTACAGTTTTTTTACATTCTAAATAAATTAGTATACTGGATTTACACTGCCGAAACTTTGAAAATGCAAATATAGTACCTCACACTCGACAAAGTACAAAAGATATTGAAGTTTAAGTTTTAAAAACATCGTAAATCAAAATATAGACATCCGATGATGGTTACTATCTAATTTTCTAACGTATAATTTTCTCATGTATACGTAAAATTTATAAATCATTGAAAGATTGTTACTTCATACACATATATATACACAATCATTTGATAAGTATTGTTTCCAAACATTTTCTTACACATTTGTTCAAATAAATGAATTCTTATACAATAAATTTTGAAGCTTACAATGTGATAGGTATACTTTTGAACTACAAGTTCTACGCCAGGTTAACATACAAAGCGGTGTACCATCACCCAATCTTTTGGACATGGGACACGCGGCTCATGTTCTTGGTAGATTCATGTGAATTGCTAAAAAAGCTAAGAAGGAGAACATAAACTCTAATATATTACATGACATCAACGATTTGGGAAGTATCATTTTTACGAAAAATTGGACTAAGGCGATTAACCAAACTTGGTATGGCTTGATGATCAAATCAAAATATAATGACAAAGTACCTTGATGATGTGGATGGCCTGCTATTTAGATCATGCGCAACACTAACAACCACCTACTTGAAGTCAAGTGAGAAGAATGGGATCGAGAAAAGATGGAAAATCACATCAGCGAACTTTTCCCAAAATCACTAATGCACATCCACGCCACACTTAAGTTATATTTTTCTAAAAATAGATTGTTACAAGTCTACTTTTCATTTTGTAATTCATGAATTGAATATTTACTGCATTGAACAACAACATTTTCTTAATTATGCAACTTTGTGGTCGGCCTATATTGGTTCAAAAAAGCAATCTTTCTCTAAGCTTAATGATCTAGCAAAAAGCTTTAAAAACTACTTCATTTGTTGATTGTGTTTTGAGTTATATTCATCTAAGAGTTTCCCTGAAAGATCAAAAAATGCATCATAGGTGAATCCAACACCAACATTCTTGTCCACTCTAACAACTATATATGTGAATTTCTTGAAGTTCTAACTAACAACGGGTCAATAATTTGGTTATGTTATTTGTAGGAGAATTACTTGAAGGGAGTGGGATTGTGATGCCAACACATAGATACGATAAATACTAAGTCCATTATTTGAGTCTACGATTTTTATTTGTGATTTACCCTTTTCCATGAACACGGCTATACTAAGTTCATCTATTGAACTTATAAATTACCTTGGTTAATTGTAATTTTTAATTTAATAAGCATAAAATTTATTTAAATAATTACATTAAACAATGCTTTAAAAGCACTGGTTAGACAAACCTTTATTTATATGTATCATAGGTTTATATCCCTTTTAAGCCTACCCATATAGTATCTATAGGTTTATATCCCCTTTTAGCCCATCCATTTAGTTTTAAAGATCCAATCTATTTATGAAATTCTAACACATAGATACAAATTTAAGATTATTATTTGAATTATACTTTTAAAGCTTTTAATGTCGTCATATTCACTTCCCGGTGATAGGAGCCTCACATGGTTAATTAACGGTAGCAGGAGAATCAAATTTTGGACTCTCCGACTCTCCGGTAGAAAGTGTTGTTGAAAGGAATACAGAGACATTCATACATATATTTTCTCTAAGTCTACAAACAATTTATGCAACCAAAAGAATCCGAAAAAATAAAAAGGTGAGACAAGAAAATTTTGAATGAAAATACAAATGATTTGAGATGTGTTGTTTCAAATGAGGCATGACCCATATTTATACCAATTCTTAATATCTATATAGTTTCTACGCTATTCGTAAATGAAATCTCATAGGACTTTTTAAATATAATGTAGATAGTTTGGTGATTCTTTAAAATAACCAAGCGAAAACATACAAACAAATAAAATTATTTTGAAAGCATATTGCACTTGTAAAATGTCATTTTATTAAAGTCGCGTTCAATTAAAATCTTTGTTTAAAAACAACACCGAACATAAAAATTTATAATCTATACTATATATAAACAAACTATTTTTTAATTAAATTTAATTTTAAGTTTACAACTCTACAGGTTTATTGTACAAAATTTTACGATACTAAAACAATTAATGCAATTAATAAAACACCCCTTACAAAAAATACAAATTATAAAGCATCTATACTACTTATAATGGAGGAAGGACTCTCTCTCCAAAATATTTCAGACTTACAACACTTTATGCATGGTGTACAACACTTTAATGCACAAAATTTTTAGACTTACAACAGTTTAAGCATAGTGTATAACACTTTATGCATGGAGGCAAATTCAGACCAAAATTCTATCAATTCTACATTAATAGCATTAAAAACACCCCTACACCAAAAATTACAAGTATTTAAACATTATTTACAAGTACTTAAAGCACACATAAAACTTAAAAAACACTACCCATCTAATACAATTAATACACTATTAAAAACACCCATTCACCCAAAAATACAACAATTTAATCACAATGTACAATATAATTAAGCTTCCAAAAGAAAATCTGAGAACCATCACCAAAACAAAAATTCGAGATCCAGTGACAATCTACATCCTACTTCAAACAAGAACGAAGCAACCCGGTGTGTTGGGCTTTTTTTTTTTTTTTTTTTTTTTTTTTTTTTTTTTTTTTTTTTTTTNCAACATCATATACTATCCTAATCGCACCCTCCTCAAGACACAATCTAACCACACGAAGACTCGAAAAAAAATAAAAAATAAAACAGAGATCTCAGTTTTATCTATGAGAAGTTCAACTTCTTTTAAATTTCCGAAACTTATAAAGAAATAACCAAACAAATTTGTTTAATTATTTATTTCGTTCATTCATTGAAAAAAAACAAGAACAGAAGATCTAGGGTTGTTATTTAGTTTCAAGAACGGATCTTTAAAGATCTCTACAACCCATCATCGACCTTAGAAAACAGAAAAACAAAACAAAGTAAAACTACCTTGGACATTTGTTATAAAAGATCTTGAAGCCACTGGAACTTTGTTCGTCATTCGGTTAAGAAAGAAACAAAAAAGGATGAAGTTTGGTGGAGTGGTTGGCGTTGGATTTTACAAAAGGAGAAGTGGGGTGGATTTGTTTTATGGATTTAGGGTTGCAAGTGTTTAGGAGATATAGGGTTAGTAACATTGGTCGGTAGATTGGTGTTGGGTTTTTTATTTTATTTATTTATTATTATTATTATTATTATTATTATTATTATTATTATTTTGTATAAAGTGGTTTTGGGCTAAGCAAAAATACTATCCGAATTCTGGCCCAAGAAAAAACAAAGAAAACTCTGAAGCCGAAAAAACTCTCAAGCTGGAAAAATGCCGAATATAGTTATTTTAATTAAAAATTATCATTCTAATAAAATTATTGTTAGAAAAAACGTGAACGATATTTGCTCGCCACAAAATTTAGTCACAGGGTACCCGCCGCCGCATTGCGCGGGTACCCTGCTAGTATGCTTTTATACAATTAACTTAAACACAATTCTTGCATTAAATGTCGCTTAAATAATTAAAACTTAAAATTAAAAACAATAATTCAAGATATACAAATAATATATAAAACATGGTTCGATTAAGGTAATCGCTGATATTTGAAAATTTAAACCGAAATCGAACCGCGATTAGAGAGTTTATCTGAAATATGGTTTTTTCGGATTTGATTTCTTAGTTATCGTTTTTTGCAGGTTCGGATAGAGCGAGTCAACTAAGTTTGTCCGTTTCACATTTTTTTAACATCCGTATCCATAAAACTTAGTTTTATATAAATCAAATAGATATTTTGAACGACGAAAAAACATTGTTCACTAAAATATTTATTATCACAATTCTGCAGAGTTGCAAAAATCACAAATCGGTAATCAGATGGTCGAACCCCTTGTAGCTTGTAACTGGTCTAGGCGGAATTAACCATGATTAAATTGGCATTTCCGGCAAGTCTTGGGTATTTCCTACAAGTTTTGGGCATTTCGGCGAGTTTTAGATTAAAAAAAAGAAAAAGAAAATCTTATACTCCCTCCGTCCCAAAATAAGTGTCAAGTTTGACTTTTCAAAGTCAAACTGGTTCAACTTTGACTTTAAATATTTTTTTTGTGGTATATAATACTTGACGAAAAATTATATCATTAAAAAGTACACTTAAAACACAATCCATTTATATATTTTTCATCAACTATTATATAACACACACAAAAAGAGTTAAGTTCAAAGTTGAACCAGTTTGACTATGAAAAGTCAAACTGGACACTTATTTTGGGACGGATAGAGTAATAGATATAAACAGTGACCACAAATGATTAAAACTAGTTTATATTGCTGGCAAGATTTGCAAGTATCCGAAAAGTTTGACCACAGTTGACCGATTTACACAAATCAAAAAATTTACACAAACCGAAAAGGTTGGTGACTCAGTAGCGCTTAGACGGCGATTAATCGATCTTGTAGGCTTTTTTTTTTTTTTTTTTTTTTTTTTTTTTTTTTTTTTTTTTTTTTTTTTTTTTTTTTTTTGCAAATATGTGATTGTATAATAAAAAAACATTGTTATTAGTTAAAGAGTTGAAATATGTCACATAAAATTTGATATCCGTAAATTTATTGTTAAAAAGAATATTATAAATTAAAATACGTGATTTACCGGGAAAAATTATTTCAGAATAACCGCAGCCGCAACAACGCGCGGATACCCTACTAATATTAAACTTAATACGAAAATACGAAAATAACGCTTAGTCGGTTGGTGACTCAGTANGTAAATTTATTGTTAAAAAGAATATAATAAATTAAAATACATGATTTACCGGGAAAAATTATTTCAAGATAACCGCAGCCGCAACAACGCGCGTATACCCTACTAATATAAAACTTAATACGAAAATAACATTCTTTTAGTTTAAAAGTTCATGTTTCGGAGAGAAAAAAGAAAGAAAATGAAGGAAGGAAAAAAAAATATAAAAAACTCTTTGAATCTTGATAGACACATATTGATGTCGTTTTAAACTTTGGAATTTTGGATGAATAAAACACAGGCGTGTTAGTTCTAGTTTTGATTATTAGTATAAAACAATTCTGATGTGACCATTCGATAATCAATTTTAGCAAAACATGAAAGTGATAATGTAGCATGTTACCTAACATTGAATTTGGTTTCATCTTGGTTAAGTTCATTAGTATTACCATTAAAGACATTATGTTTTGCTTAAATCTACACAAAGATGTTACGATCAAGATTTATATACAACTAATACAGTAAATCAGTTATACTAGAAGTTGAAATCAACGATAAGTATGGATGCTCATTTCCTTGTGTATCGCGTATTAGTTTGTTGGTAATCTAACTATCTTATAATGCACAAAGGCATACTATTATTAGAATACTTAAAATTAAGCCTTACACATTTCAATGCTAAAAGTACAAGTGATTCAACACAATTAGACATTTAATATCATACTACTTATAGAAATTCCTCTCATGTTTAATTCTAACATACAATTAATACTAACATTAAATACAATAAATAAAACATTATGTACATTAAATAAAATTAATTAACTGGTCAATAAATACAATTAATGCACTTATTAAAACACCCCATATAAGAAATACAAATTATCAAGCATGTTGTACAACCAACTTAAACACAATTCCCGTATTAAATGTCACTAATACAAATAATAGAGCAGATTATACAAATATTCAAGCCCGAACGAGCAAAGGGCCAAATGAGCTCGAGCCCGAACGGGCACGGGCCAAATGGGCTCGAGCCTGGACGAACACGAGCCAACGGGCTCGAGCCCGAACAAACACGAGCTAAACGAAAATTTTGATATCCGTAAATTTATTGTCAAAAAGAACATAATAAACTAAAATACATGATTCACGGAAAATTTTATTTCAGGGTACCGGCAGCTGCAACGCGCGGGGACCCTGCTAGTCTTCATTACCCATTAGTGTAACTAATAATTTTTTAGTAAAAATTATGTCAAACAATTAATATGTACGTGTTTGTTCTATAATTTAGATGAGTAGTACGTGACTTAGTTGACTCTCACGTCGACATATGTTGTCTAACAAATATTAAAGATCCAGATGCTCAAACAATACCAGTGTTCTAAAAAGCGCGTCAAGGCGCCGCCAAGGCGTCGTCAAGGCACGAGGCGTGGCCTCGGCGCCACGAAATGGACCAAGGCATAAGGCCTAAGCGTCGTGTGAAAAGGCGTGGAATAAGGCGCGAAAAGATGTGCAAAGGCGCGCCTTTTTGGTAAGGCGTGGCGCCACTTTTAGAAGCATTTAGGGGATTTATGGATTTGGGCTTGAATTTCAAGTATTTGGGTTATTTTTTCTTGGGCCTCGTAATTTCAAAACTTAATTCCTACTTGGGTCTCGTATTTGGGCCTGGCTATTTGGGATTTGGGCTTTAGTATTTGAAATTGCTCTTATAAAATGATATAAAATTATAAATACATAAATTTATAAATATTTTGTTGCCGCCTTAAGCACGCCTTAAGAAACGCCAAGGCTTCGCAAAGGCGCGTAAGGCTTGAGGCGTGATTGTGCCGCCACGCCACGCCTCACGCCTTTTAGAACATTGAATAATACTATTAATTTTATGGTATGTCTTTACAGTGAAAAAACTTTTAAATTTGTATACAGTNCGCCTTAAGCACGCCTTAAGAAACGCCAAGGCTTCGCAAAGGCGCGTAAGGCTTGAGGCGTGATTGTGCCGCCACGCCACGCCTCACGCCTTTTAGAACATTGAATAATACTATTAATTTTATGGTATGTCTTTACAGTGAAAAAACTTTTAAATTTGTATACAGTATTAAACACTTTTAATGGCATGCGCTAATAGTAAAGGCTTTTAGCTTTAAGGAACACATATATGTTTGTCTTACATTTTTTAGTTACCTTCACAATTCCTTTTCAGACACCTACGTGATGTTACAACTAACAATTACAAAAAAGGATTTGCTAACGGATGCTGATTGAGCTATTAAATGCATTTTAGATTCAAAATAAAAAGTTTTGAGTGTATTAACTAAACATTGAATGCATTTTCAAAACATTTAAAAATGCTCGGTGAGCATCAGTTAGCAAATCCCCAACAACAATAGCAAGTCCTAATTTGTTTGTACCGTTTGCCATCTTCTTACATTATCTGCCAAAGATAAGGATCAAATAAAGGTTGTGAGTTTGTGAGTTGTGACAACATATTTTATGTTGTTACTGTGTGTGCCACAAAATTCATAGGATATGGTATTCTACTATTCTTAGTGGTTATTGTCATTTGTCAAAAGTGAATATAAGGCTTTGTAAGGCCCATGGTGAAATGGGCCTAGCTCTAAGTGGGCCAGAAAGAAAGGTATTGCTTGGATAAGGGTTAGCTTTGCCTAGCTGCTTTTAATCACACAAATCCTTTTCATTTCTTTTTTCTTAATGTGTAAGATTTGGCATTTACAACGACCACGCCACTTCAACTTATTCAATGTTAAATGATAAATGCTTCGCTCGATCGAAATGATATAATACATACAAAACCTTAATGTCGCGGACTTTTCGATTCATTACCAAAAAAAAAAAAAAAAAAAAAAAAAAAAAAAAAAGTTTCTAATATATCAAAAAGAAAACGAATTTTCAAATTATCAAGTATATAATCTTATAACACCCGATTAATCTATATACTATTTGTCAGGATTTTGTTATGCATGCCCTTCCGGCCCATCTTCTACTCCTTTTATTAACAATATAAGACAATTTGTAATCAGGATTATTATTATTATTATTATTATTATTATTATTTTTTTTTTTTTCAAACTTCTATAGCCTTATGTTGTACATACTTTTCTGTTCATAGCTTTATAATAAAAGCATAATTAATATAAAAATACGAGGGGGGGGGGGATGGGTTTACTGGAATCACTTTAGAGGCATGGATATCCTAACTCCATTTGTTAAATGACGTGAAACTGAACCATTGTTTATTTTCCTAATTGAGATATACACAAGTTTACCTGAGCATATCCGTGACTGCTTTCGTCACTTTTGTTAACCAACGAATATACATAGTGAATCTTGAATCCAAAAAACCTCTCGTAAAACCATTATAAATCGAAATTTACAAATTCTTGACAGATTGTTACATTTTAATCGAAATGTACAAATCATTGAAAGATTGTTACAGTGTTACTTCATACACATGTTATCGTATCTTAGTAGCTAAAGCAACATGATTAACATCAATTGCACACATACATACATAATCATTTGATAAGTATTGTTTCCAAACATTTTCTTACGCATTTTTTCAGATAATGATAGTCTTAACTAATTTCTATAAAATAAAAATACTAACGAGTATCTCAATGTAACACCTAGTAATCATTATGACTTATTTTAAGTCGTTTTTTAGTTTCTAGATCAACTACATTTATGATACACAGAAATTAAGAGCGTAAAAAATCACAAGATACAAAAACCTATAAAACGATAATTTATTTAAGTTATCATGGTATAAATGATTTTTTAAAGATTGTAATTCATACTTATTTTAAGTAAACAACATCACCAACTAATTTGGTGATGTGTAATTTGGTAATTTAGTGTTATCATAAATTTGTTATCACATTGCATTTGACAACCAAGTTTGAAATGATAACAAGGATATCTAATAAGCAGCAACTTACTAATCATTGAAATAATATTGATTATGACAACCTCACATTTAAGGATAACTTAGAATTCTTAGGAGGTTGAGTGCAAGAGAAATAATGCTATTGTACATCTTTTCGAATATAACATATCACATCTTGTAGTGTAGATTTTTTAAAATATCTAGTATTTATGTAATTTGTCTTTTTTACGAACCGATTTGTAGTATAGTTTCAGTTATCAAAGTTTGCCCCATCGGCCATATTTTCTGGATCCGCCCCTGCATACGAGTCATGTCTTACGTTGTATACATGTATGCACTCAGTGTTTTCGGTTATCAACATTTTACGAGAATAGTAGTAACAAACACAAATAGAGAACGTTGGAGGTTGAAGCAACCTAAGTACCTAACCATTATGTGTGCATCATAGCATGGGTCTGTAACCAAATGGGCCTAACCACATGACAAAAACTTCACAATCCAACTAACTTAAGTGCACATGTGTCTTTTGGTTTGTTGTATGGTTCAACCAACACCTTCACTAACTAATTCTTTACCAAGAAGAAGAAAAAAAAAAAAAAAAAAAAAAAAAAAAAAAAAAAAAAAAAAAAAAA
>LBNU01023198.1:38556-171840 GCA_014162995.1 Artemisia annua
AGATAGAAAGGACAAAGAAATGCAAAATGATTTGCATGGAGGCAACTTGATAGGTTTAAATGCTTGAAAATAACAACATTCAAGGCCAAAGAGATGAGACCACTAATATTTTTGTGTGAATATTATAGCCAACTTTTTTTTTTTTATCTTTATGTATTTCCACATGAAAAATAGTTTGTAACTATTAACTAAAAACAGCTACAATCTATACGACATAAAAATAATTGATGATTTTAATCATTTTATAGATTTATTAATTAATAATCGAAAATTTAACTAAACATACACAATAAATAAAAAAATAAATGACTTTAATTAACTAAGCATTCAATATCAAAAATATCAAACACTTTCATTTGTCTTACAACATTTATGTTTGTACTCATTGTATAGCTGTTTTATTTCCTTTTATTATTTTTGAAATACTCAACTTTTATCATAAGTATTAAAATTGATAGTGCCATGACATTTATGCTAGTACAAAGCCTATACTTATACTTTCTAAAAGAATTATAGTAGTTTACATAAAGATATCCTCTTTCTAGTTTTTATAAATATAAATCCATTTTTAACACAATGACTTTTACAAAAACTAAACATAATTAGACAAAGCAATATCTTCAATTAGAAATGTTTATTTATTTATAAAGTTATTTTACAAGTATGGTTCCCTACAAGAAATAAAGTAGGGACATATCCTTGTTATATATATGTGGCTTTCTGATCCAAATTCGAGGATAATGATTGAATCAATTTGGATATAATCCTACGTTGCATGAAAGCAAATTCAATATCTATCACTACGAACCTTCCACTTTATATATATGCATATATTTTACAATTCTTTTGTACGAATTTAAAACAAACAATGACTCATATAATGTGGAACTTAATGTGACGAATTAGATATTGATGTGTTGGGTTTATTTGTACAAGAAAAAATGGACGTGTAAGCAAATTAAATAAACGAGATACGTGTGGTTCAAGTAATATAGTATCGTTCTAGTGGATTATAACAACATCATGTCTAGTTGGTTGTGCTACATGGACCTTTTAAAACAAAAAGAAATGATATGTTATTTTACTTTTTCGTTTTTACTGATCTTTTATTCATATGATATTGACAAGTTATAGAATCGACGGTTTGAATGTAAGAGAGATAATGAGTGAATAACATATTATATATTTGTGTGTATAGCAGAATAAGTAGACAAATAAATTGGAAGGACATAGCAAATCTTTAAAACAAATGATAAAGCATGTTTACTATAAAAGCAAAAGCAAATTAACTACAATTAGTGATATGCAAAAATTGCCATATGAAAACACAAGACAAATATTAAAATCCAATTATAATATGATAATGGATATAGCTAGTTGATTAGGACTTATTGGACTTTTTTGCTACTTGCTTTTTACCAATAATAAACGCTAGTATTAATAGATCTTAAAACAAACTGACATCGAATATACAACATATGAAATGGATGTAAATCTTTATCGAATGAGGATGGTAGTGGTGGTTCCGGTCATGGATTAATCCAAGCGGAAATTTAGAAAAAGAGCTTTTCTAAGAAAGGTTTTTAAGATCGGGATCTATCTAAGATCGTTTGAGTTTTTGCAAGATTTTGATCGTAATATAGGATCGGTATTTAAGATCCTAAAATAGTGTTATTTTCTTAATAGGCGTTGTAAAATTATTCAATTATACATATTATTATATATCACATATCAACAAATTATATGTCGAAATTATGATTATAAAGTATTTAATACAATTAGCCTCTAGTTTTTCATATTCTAGAAAACTTAATACATAAATTTGTAGTTTTTTAGTTTGTGATTCGAGAAAAGTAAGATCGGATCGATCGAGATCTTAAAATCCTATGGATAAGATTGGGATCCTATTAAGATTCTATCTCGCAAAGATCTTACGTAAGATTCAGATCGTTTTTGCTTTGTAATATCGTGAAATCATAAGACATTAAGATCAAGATCGGGATCTTAACAACCATGTTTCTAAAAGTAGTTCGATTTGTAACAAATTTGTCTGCCTTGTTTATCGGAGGATAAGCCCGCTCTACGTGAACTCCGTAAATCTTTTTTTTTTTTTTTTTTTTTTTGAACGGCAAGCTTTTACTTGTACGAGAATGACATTTTCTCAAGCAAGGAATTTGATTGGAAATAGAAGTGATAGACATTGAGTGATACCGTGATAAAGTGAAGAAATGACAAAATTCATTTCTCCAATAAGATTTCAAATTAGAAAAAACAATAGTGCAATGTCATTTTCTAATTCACATGGAATATGTAATTTTTTTTTTAACGCACGCACATGTCGACCAAATGTACTTTTCAAAAGTTTATTTGGATAAAGAATAAAGTAAAGATGGTGAAGTGGAAGTTCATTTCACCGTTAAATTTAGTTAGATGATGAACTAGTTATAATACCCGTGCACGCACGGGATTTTTCCAGAAAAATTTAATTATATAATATTATCGTTTAAAAACAGAAAATCTTATGTATATTTTAAAAAGTTAGAGTATCAACATGTGCGAAAGTAAGAAAAATAGTTAACAGAAATTGAAAATATAACCGTGGCATCGACCTTGTATTTGATTCTTGAGTATGTCTCCTTATAATGTTATTAGGCCAAAGGTTCTTTGATCACATGGGTTTACACATAAATCAATTTTATTTTAAATTTTTTGTTTAATATATGGATATATAAGAATTTACCCGTGAAAATTATGATATAAGTACAACTAATAAGTATGCATGAGTTTTTCATTATGTATTAATTTCAATTAATATTTTGTAAAAATTTATTTGATGAAAGATTTAACTTTGTGTAGCTGACATAGATGTTAATGTTGAGGTTGATGTTGTTGTTTAACTTTAACTATTGATATCATGTTGTACAAAATGTGCGAGTTTATTAGCACATAATGAGCGTTGATGGAGTTAAAATATACTTCGTAAAGTTTTTTAAAAATGTTTTTCCGGATATCCGTATATAAACTTTAAATAACAGAAGCTGAATCCACATCAGCATCAATAGTAACTGACCAGTGATCCTGTAAGATTTTGTGACCACTATTTCTACGCACACCCCTACTCTTAGTTCACTTATCTAAATAGGAAATACAACAAACATCAAAAGACAACTAAACAACAAACAACGTACACGTATCACGGCGCGGCACGATTTACAAAAACACATAGATGAAACTGAATAGATGCACAAAACACATAGACGACAACTGATAGATGCACACACAAACACGATTCCAATAAAAGAAAGCAATAAAACGAATATGAAGCAAAAGACAACCTAGTTTTAGCTACAGGTAAGAAGATTCCAGTAAAAGGTCGAGAAAAGGCAGAGGAAGAAGATAAGATAAGTATAAGGAAAGCGGTGACCTCGTGAATGTAAAAACCAAAAAAAAAAAAAAAGGAAGGCTTAGATCATGGTCCTGGACAACACGCATGGGGCAAGCCCAAAAACCGGAAAAACCTAAACGACATGGTGTGCGTCGTTTTGCGACGCTGCGTTATATATATAGTAATAATTACATGAGTCGTTATAAGTACAATCGCGTATATTTATTTTCATATCACAGTAACTCGTACTTACCATTTGATATTTATATTATCGTTAATAATAATTTAATTGTATTTAATATTCAAACCCGTGTACGTATAGATACAACTTTTAAATAGGATAACTTGAGTTCTTATTTATCTTTAACGAACATAGTAAAAAGATATTTTAATAGATGAAAGTTTAAAACTAATATTTATTTTAAAAGTATGTAACGTATATTAAAACTAATTCGTACATTTATAAAATTTTGTAAGTTTAATGGATGGAAGTCTCAAACCAATACTAATACTCATGTAATTGTAAACAAAGTTCATATTACAAAGTGTAGGGGGTATAAAGTGTAAGGGGTTATTTGTTTATTATCTAAAGTTATCAAAAAACATGGAGATTTATAATTTTACACTTAACTCCATATAATATATTTAAAATTCAACCACTAATGTTTTATTAATTATCTCCTCTTTTTTTAAGTTTTTATTTTCATAAATTTGACACCTATATTTTTATGTGTTTTTTTCCTTAATCAAATTCTCCACCAAATTTATTAAAGTTTGACCAAAATCAATTCAATTTTGACTTTTTATTGGCCAATCATATTGCTTGATTTCGCCTACGTGGCAAAATCGAGCATTCCTATTGGTCTAATTTTTTTTTCACTAAGATTGTTTTGTCAAAAAAACTCCGAAATGATGTAATTCTTTTATTATATAAAAGATTATGTAAACCGTCCATGCATTCATTTCTCACTTGCATTTTTGATCTTTATACAATAACACTATTCACAATGGTTATCTTAACTCATAACATTCGCGTAAATGTCACATAACTACTATTATCACTTTTTAGCTTTAAGGAACATTTGGTTTGTTAAAGGGAATTATTACTGCAGATTGTCTATAGGTATAGGAATTACTGGGTTTGTAAACCCACCTTACTTAATGGGTATGAGATTTGCTTATTTGTATGGGTTTCATATCCATATCTCAAAATAAAACTCACAAACCAAATAATTTATCTGGAATTGAATCCATTCTTTCATTCTCAATACCATAAACCAAACGCACCCTAATAGTTATCACCTTTATCACAACCAAAACCCATTTATTATACTCTTTATGTGTCAAAGTATAAGTCAAGTGTAATTCTTTTACTTTAACTTTGAACTTAAATACTTTTGTTTGTATTATACAATACTTGATGAAAATTATATCAATGAATGAAAGTAAATTTAAAACTCAATTCATTTATATATTTTGCACCAAGTGTTATATAATATAAACAAAAATATTTTATGTGCAAGTTGAATTAAAAAAATCAAAATGAACTTATATTTTGAGACGGATGAAGCAACAAATTTAACTAAAAACTAAATTAAACTTTTATTTATAATGTAAACGCATTACATTAAAAATTTAAAACATCATGCATGTTAAAACAAACGCCCACAAATGACCTGACTTAACGCATAAACCAGATGCCCGTTTGATCAAAGAACTGGTCCATACAAAAGTGACAACCACAAGGACGACTCGTGTAATTTTTAAACTTTTAGGACGAGAATAAGTATATGGTGTAAACCATATGGACGATTTACGTAATTAACTCTAAATCTATACTACTTATAAAGAGTCAATGTTCACTCTTGAAATTTTGAACATTGAAAATTTAAATCGATACCACTTAGGCACTTATAACTATAATCCATCTTAAGCTTGATCATTTTTAAACTTGACAACTTTTCAAAAACACACAATATTAATTTTAAAAAATACACGCTTTGCATCAAATGTTGAATCAGAATCACGATTTCTAAATTAAAATTATTTATCGCTATACAGCGTCGCTTTACATGAGTGTACGTCTAGTTATATATAAACCGTCATTCATTTCTCACTTGCAATTTAGATCTTTTTTATAATAAGAGTTTGGAAGTTATTCTCTTATATTTGTGTGTTCCCCTTTGAGGAATTCGATCTCTTCAATCTCGGGATAAGGGTATGTTTGGCAAGATTAGCTGTAAGTTGTATGCTGTAAAGCTGTAAGCCGTAAACTGCAAAGCTGTTAACATGAGCTATAAGCTGTATATTTTTTTCGATAAAAGTGTTTGGTGAGTTAGTTGTTAAATGTAATTATAAGATATAAAATGACATAAAAGGACATATTTATATTTGTAAACAAATGTTTGGATGATGTATCAATAATTTAAAGTTTTAACAGCTCCAAGATATTTAAAAAGCTTCGTGAATCAGCTTTTCATTTAAGAGATATTTGTTGAAATAAAAGCTTGAAGTTAATGCATCAAAACGGAGCTATTTATTTTAGAAGAGATTATTTTTTAACAAAAAACTAACAACTTTCCCGAGAAGCTCTTACCAAACAAGCCCTAAGTTGCGGAATTCATAATAGTTTTCTTACAAAAAAATACATAATAGTACACGTGTAAGGAGTTCATTTTATTCTCTTACTTAAATTTGTGGAATTCACAATAATTTTATAAGAAAAAGTACATAATAGTATACGTGTAAGGACTCATTTGCGGAATTGCGGGTTACTAATGCTAAGAAAAAAGTTAAAACCACACGCTTTAAGGGCGCGTTTGGTTCGTAAGTGGGATTGAAATTTGATTCGGATTTGGGAAAGGTTTGAAAGAAAATAAGGAGAGAGAAAATTAATTAATATTTAATTTATATATATATTTAATATGTTTTATGTACTTTTTTCAAATAAAAAATAAGTAAAAGACAAAAAGAGGAATGAATATATGTGGCTAGAAAAAAACAACAAATAATAGAAATTTTTTGATTGGTTTCTTTTATTAAAAACCCACCTAGGGAGAGTGGTATGCAAATTTGGAATGAAAATGATGTGTCATAAATCAAAATGTATACCAAACAAAGGTTTGAAAGATTCTTTGATTCCATACCCGGTCACACCCATGAGCCAAACGGGCCCTAAATTGTTAAGTACAGTAAAAAGTTTGCTTAATTAATGAGCCAAGTATAAAGATTAAAGAATTAATTTTCTAGATTCTTTTAAAAAAAATAAATGGTGCTACTATTTCTTAGAGTAAACTACACCATTCGTCTTTGTTGTATGCGTTGACCGACAAGTTTCGTCCTTTGACCGAAAAAAGTGCACCGTCCATCCTTAACTGCGAAATGTTATGTATCGTTAGTCCCTCACTCTAACTGGCATCACTAACGGTCGTTATACCACATCCACTCGAGGGTATTTCAGTCTTTTCCCAACCATAAGGACCAACGGTGTAATTAACTCTTTTATTTATTTATTAACTATTAATAAATATAATAATTTTATACGTTTAATATTTTTCGTCCGTTTATTTACGTTTTCATCAGATTTGTTACGTTTTCGGCTGATTTTTTACGTTTTCGTCTGATTTTTTACGTTATCGTCAGATTCTTTACGTTTTCGTCTGTTTTTTTTTTACGTTTTCACCCGATATTATTTTATGTTTTCCTCCGATTTTTTATGTTTCGTCCAATTCATTACGTTTGCGTTTGATTTTTTACGTTTTTGTCTGACTATTTACGTTTTCGTCAGAATTTTTACGTTTTCGTCCGATTTTTTACGTTTTCGTCAGATTTTTTAGGTTTTCCTGTGATTTTTTACTCGTCTGAATTTTACGTTTTCGTCAGTTTTTTTACGTTTTCGTCTGATTTTTTATGTCATCGTCTGAATTTTTAATGTATTCGTCCGTTTTTTACGTTTTCGTCCGATTTTTTACGTTTTCGTTTGATGTTTTATGTTTTTGTATGATTTTTTTACGTTTTCGTCAGATTTTTTTATGTTTCCGTCATATTTTTTACGTTTTCGTCCGATTATTTATATTTTAGTCAGATTTTTTAAGTTTTCGTCATATTTTTTTATATTTATCCAATTTTTTTACGTTTTCGACATATTTTTTTTTATGTTTTCTTCCGTTTTTACGTTTTCGTCATATTTATTTAACTATTAATAAATACGTAATAATTTTCAAACGTAAATAAACGGACAAAAACCTATAGTAAAAACGTATGAAATTTATTATTTATTAATAGTTAAATAAATATGACGAGAACGTAAGAACTGGCGAAAATTTAAAAAAATATGACAAAAACGTAAAAAATTGGATAAAAACATAAAAAAGCAGACGAAAATGTAAAATATCCGACAAAAACGTAAAAAAAACTGGACGAAAACGTAAAAAATATGACAAAAACGTAAAAGGTCGGACGAAAACATAAAAATGGACGAAGACATTAAAAAATTGGACAAAAACGTAAAAAATAGACGAAAATATTAAAAAAACTGACGAAAAAGGTAAAAATCAGAAGAAATGTAAAAAATCGGAGAAAAATGTAAAAAATTTGACGAAATGTGAAAAATCGGACGAAAATGTAAAAAACAGACGAAAACGTAAAAAATCTGACGAAATCATTAAAAGTGAGACAAAAACGTAAAAAATCAAACACGAATGTAACAAATCGGACGAAACGTAAATAATCGGAGGAAAACGTAAAATAATATCGGATGAAAACGTAAAAAAAAAAACAGATGAAAACGTTTAGAATCTGACGAAAATGTAAAGTCAGACTAAAACGTAAAAAATCAGCCGAAAACGTAAAAAATCTGATGAAAACGTAAATAAACGGACGAAAAATATTAAACGTATGAAAATTATTATTTATTAATAGTTAAATAAATAAATAAAAGAGTTAATTACACCGTTGGTCCTTATGGTTGGGAAATGACTGAAATACCCTCGAGTGGATGAGGTATAACGACCGTTAGTGATGCCAGTTAGAGTGAGGGACTAACGATACATAACGTTTCGCAGTTAAGGATGGACGGTGCACTTTTTTCGGTCAAAGGACAAAACTTGTCAGTCAACGAATACCACAAGGACGAATGGTGTAGTTTACTCTATTTCTTATTATTGCATTTGTACTCTGTATTAAATCTAGCAAAAATATTTTGATTTTAAGGTGACTTAGAACTTGGGGAAGTACAAAAAATGGAATGGCTTTTGCCTTTTAAGCTAGTAATTACTTTACTCCGTATATTTCAACATTGTGACTCTTGTACGTTTTGATTTAAGTAAACGTTAGATAACTTTTATTTCCATAGCTTCTGGATATTACTTAAATTTCATGTAAAGTTTATTTTAGTAACAATAAATGGTAAGCATAAATGCTTGATAAATTGTTCCATACAAATAATAAACTAGTTCATACGTACTATATTTTTTACTGCTGCAGTTGTCTCTGCATTTTTAGTAAAAAAAATAAAAATGCTTGTAACACAAATTGTATAAATAACAACACATGTTGATTTGTTATTTTCATAGGAGGGAGTAAAAGTGTAAAACAACAAAGAGCAAATAAAATAAGGTGGAGAAATAAGATATTCGGTACTTTTATTCTGTTGTCTATATTTTACCAAACAACAATATCATATCGTAAAAGTAAATAGCGTTTCTAACTTGTATGTTAGAAGCACAAGTTAAATACATAAAATGAAAGTAGAGACCCACGACAAAAAGACTCAGAAACCCAAACAAAAATACGTTTTTCAAATAAAAGACATGGGTTCAGGAGTCATCTCTCGTGAGTCTCTGTATCATTTTGGTGTGTTTAACTTATGTCCCTAAGGCACAAGTTAAAAAATAAAAGTAAATAAACTTACTCTATTAGATTATATCATTATCATACTTTTATGCGTTTACATCTTTGTACTTTTGTACGTTTTTGGTTTTTGGTTTATATGCTTTTGATATTGTCACTGTTTTTTTTTTCATCCTCACACAAAGTCGTTTTGCTTACGCATTTGTCGAAAGTCTTTCTGAAAGTAGTTCATTTACCTTTAGGTAGGGGTGTGATTGTATGCATCTCACCTTCTCACACCTTACTTTGGCGAAATTGAGTATTCTTGTTGTAGATTATATCATGATTTTCACTAATAATGGCAACCAAATTAAAGATCAAATAAACATCGTTTTCACTTTTTCATTTATATGATGCACGTTGAGGGTATTCCCACTTGCTAACCTTTTAACTATATTAAGATAAGATTTATCGATGCCATTTAATTATAGCTATAAATAAATAACATTAGAATGTATAAAAGCCAAAAAGTAAAAGTCAAATGCATTTGTTATGTTGTACTAATTTTGTTTTATTATTTAAAGTAATTGTTAGATGCATTGCCTCTAACGCGTTTTCTTGACAATTTTTATACAAATATCTTGATTTACGGGTCCAAAATATGATGTGGTTTGATGAAGTAACTTTTGCTCATTAAATTCGAAAATGATAAGGTTACTTTACCTTAGGACAAAGAAAATACTCAAAATTTTAAGTTTAATCAAAGCAAATATCTTGAGAATTTGTTCAAAGTTTTAAAACAAATAATGTTTTTATTTAAATCCTAGACAAACATGACTTATCTCCTGCTAATAATATACTCCCTACAACTTTCAATTGGGTAGGGTAGTGAACAGTTAAAATGTCATAGAAATCACCAACAAAAGAAACAAGAAGAAGAAAAAAAAAAAAAAAAAAAAAAAAAAAAAAAAAAAAAAAAAAAAAAAAAAAAAAAAAAAAAAAAAAAAAAAAAAAAACCCTTAACCAAAAAAATAAATAAATAAAAAAATAAAAAAATCTTAACCTAAAAAAGGAACAAGAAAAAAACGACCAAAGTCAATGTTATCATAGGAGAAATATTTTATCATTATAATTTTTTTTAAGGAAAGTACTCTCTACGTCTCAAAGACTCAAATTAGAGCTGGCAAATTGGGTACCTGTTAAGACCTGTTGAAGGAAAAAATGTACTATGCAATTTTTTTATTTTTTAAAATAATTATTTTTAGTATTCTAGGGTTCAATATTTAACTTATTTGATACATAAAACGTATATCTGTCATACTCAAACCACCAAAGCCAAGTGTTAAATGAGTCGTTTTCATGTTTGAAACTTATGTTATTCGCGCGCTCCGAACCTGTTAAGACCTGTTAAGACACGATTTGCCAGCTCTAACTCAAACTAATTGTCTTTCGATAAGAAGAAAAAAATAATAATAATAAAAAATAAAAATAAAAAAAATACACGATTTAAGAAAAACATAAATTTTATTGTTTTCTTTCTTTAACTTTTGACAAAATGACAGTTTAAGAGTAATTAACTGATGTCTTTTTTAAATTTAGTAATATTAATTTTAACCAAAAATAATATGATAAGCTCGATCAAATTTCCCTATCTATTTTTAGCTGGGAACAATTAAATTGACACATACCAAAAATAAAACGTTATTTATTACTTTGAGAAATTTGAGACATGGAGAGTATCACAATCTTACCTCGTATGTTTTTTTTTATGAAGGTCTCTTAACCTATATATCGAGGATCATGCTAATTTTTATAAATTATCTAAAGAGTGAGCTATTTTTATTTCTGCATAGATAGTTAACATGAGTCATTTTCACAAGCATAAGTAAGAAGACTTTAAGAAAATATGACAGTCTTACCGATTACTTCCACTGTCCCAATATTATTGTTCATAGTTTTATTTTTGGTCATGCCAAATTAATTGTTTATTTTCAAAAACAAATAGAGAATTTATTTTGAGTTTACCATATTATCATCAATTGACATTATTATTACAAACATTAAAAAGGTTTTGAATTAATCAGTTAAAGGTAAAACTGTCATTCTGCAAAAAGTAATTAAAAAAAATCGTAATGTTGATGTTTTCTTGATTTTTTTTCCTTTTTAATTTTTTTATAGTATTATTATTACTTTTTTTTTAATCTGTGAACAAATATTTTAGACCGATGAAGCGTTATGTTTTTCTTAGTGTTGAAGACATAAATTGTCAACGCCCTTTACAAAATTTTCACATATGAGTAATATACTTTTGAAAAGCCTATTATCACCATCTAAACTTTTACAATTTTCATAAATAGGAAATCTCTTATATAATAAAACAAAACCCCTAGTGGGTACTTTGTCATTTTGAAAAAAAAGAATATTTCCTTATTAGGTAATATGTTAATTACTATTTAATTTATAAGTTTTTAAATTCGTTTTGTTGATATACTATACAAGTAGAAAATAAATACAAAAAATATAGATAAGATTTAAATGATTATCTTTAATCATAAAAAACTACAATTAAAAATCATAAATCAAACAAAATAAAAATTAAATTATTTATTTTTTAATAAATAAAAATATATCATTCAAAATTTTTTAAAAAAAACCCGCGCGTGCGCGGGCATTATAACTAGTATATTTTTACAAAATTTCAACATATGGGTAATACATTACGTCGATAATTTATATCTGTAACCCTTTTTATTTTTCTTACAAGAAGTTTAAATATTACACCAAATTCTATGTTAATGGTTATGGTGGAGCCGATCCTTCAAACTTAAACCAAAAGAGAATAAATGGGACCCATTTGAATCTTTAAAAGAAGTTGCTCAACTTCTTGAATTCAACACATTACAAACATTATAACTCTCTCTACCAGCCCCCCTCTATATACAAATCCCATTCCTACTTCAAACACATCAAAAGCATAAATAAAAACTAGGAAAACTTTCATCTTTAAACTTTAAAGTGTAATATATAAAGAATGTGGAAAATGTCTAATACTAATAAGATACTATTGTTACTAGTTATATGTTCTTGTGTTTGTTCCACCATTAAAGCAACTGTATCTTATGATGATAAAGCCATTATTATCAATGGCAGAAGAAGAATCCTTATGTCTGGTTCTATTCATTACCCAAGAAGCACTCCTGAGGTATATTTCACTCTTTCCATTTTGCACCTATGTTTTTTTTAAAAAAAAATTATTACAGTATTTTTTTTTAATATGGTTTCTTTAGTATTAAAATTTACAGTATATTTTTTGGGTGTAAATGTTCATGATTCTTCAATGCTCCATCAGAAATTTGTTTAAATTTTTGGGTTTTGTAAAGATTTAAATTTTATTAAGAGGGTTCCTCTGTTTTACCATTATTTGTGTGTTATTATTGGTTTTGATCAGAATAAGTCTTGGTGTGTAAAAAATAAGTTTGTTCACATGGGTTTCTCTTAGTTTGCATTATTTTGGTGTTTTTGGTTTTTAAATCTTCAATGCCCCCCAAAAAGTTGTTGAGTTTATTTATTTATTTCTGCTTTGAAATATTTTGGTCCTGATTTCTTAATTTCCCCCCAAATATTTCTTAACTTTTTTTGCAGATGTGGCCTGACCTTATAAAAAAAGCTAAGGATGGAGGCTTAGATGTTATACAAACATATGTATTTTGGAATGGTCATGAGCCATCTCCAGGGAAGGTATACAATTAATTGCGAAAAAAACGTCTTATAATATACATATACATATGTGAGTTTAGTTAACTTTTCTGGTAAATTTTGATGTTTCTAGTACAATTTCGACGGGAGGTATGATTTGGTCAAGTTCATAAAACTGGTACAACAAGCAGGTCTCTATGTTCATCTACGCATTGGTCCATATGTTTGTGCTGAGTGGAATTTCGGGTAAGCACTAAATCTTTCATGTTTTGATCATAATATGCACTTTTATAGAAGTGTCTTTTCGCATCTTATGTACAAACCGATTGGGAAAGAGACAAACACTATAGAACTCGTGGTCCATATCAACTTTTACAAAAACGCACAATTATGAGACGTATAAACCATAATGTTCACGCATATCTATTTATGGTATTGTCGTCTAAACATACAAAAGAGAAAAAGTATGTGATTTTATCGTTTAAAGATGCATATAGCTAAGTATGCTCTGTTTTGAATTCAGGGGATTCCCGGTTTGGCTTAAATATGTACCAGGAATGTCTTTCAGAACAGACAATGAACCTTTCAAGGTTAGCAATTTGGATTTTGAAGTTAATTATAATAATTAAAGATGGGAATCTAATTTTTTTTAATTCTTTGACTGTTATTATTATTATGAAGGCTGCAATGCAAAAATTTACGGAGAAAATAGTCAGCATGATGAAGTCAGAGGGGTTATTTGAACCTCAAGGAGGTCCCATTATCATGTCTCAGGTTTTGACCTCTTAACTAACTCGCTATTTCTACTACCTAGAATCTATCTAAATCTTGGTGATTGTGTTTTTAGATAGAAAACGAGTATGGGCCAGTTGAATGGGATATTGGTGCCCCAGGAAAAGCTTACTCCAAATGGGTCGCCCAAATGGCTGATGGTCTAAAAACCGGTGTCCCATGGATCATGTGCAAACAAGAAGATGCCCCTGAACCAATGGTAACCATTATATATCATCAAATATTTGAGCGTTTGACTAATTCTGATTATTCTAGGAAATAAATGCACCTAAATATACATAATCAGTTTTGTTATAGCCAAACGCCAAACACTGATTAGTCGCTACATGAAAACGCAATATCAGATAATCACTTTCAAAAAGCAACGTCAAACACCCCCTACTTGTTTATTTCCTGTATTTGTATATATCCAAAGTCACTATTCATGCATGATTGCTAGTTTTGTCCATTACGTACCACTAATTTTCATATGGTACAATCCATGAGGCAAATATCAACCTGTTTTATTTGGTTGGCCATACGGCTTAAGCTTTAAGTCACAACGCTCCTTTTCTCTAACATGCTTATTACATGACAGATTGACACATGTAACGGGTTCTACTGTGAAAAGTTTACTCCTCACAGGCCTAACAAACCTAAAATGTTTACAGAGCTTTGGACTGGCTGGTAAGTCATGCAGTAAGTGTTATCACAAGTTTTTCTAAACAGATTCAAACCCACTTCTATAATCTGATAGTTGTTCACTTTCTTTTCTTTTAAGGTTCACGGAATTTGGTGGCCCGATTCCTACCAGACCTGTAGAAGATATAGCATATGCGGTTGCAAGATTCATACAAAATAACGGTTCTTTTGTCAACTACTATATGGTAAGTCACTACCAAATCAGGGTAAAAGGTTACTATTTTCTTTTTCCGTAATCAAAATTATAATTATTGTGACTTTGATGTTCTAGTATCATGGAGGAACAAACTTTGGCCGTACAGCAGGTGGTCTCTTCATCACAACTAGTTATGACTATGATGCTCCTATTGATGAATACGGTAAGCAATCATATCATATAAATGTTTGATCTTTATAAAGAAAGACACCAAAGATGTAATTTGACATAGTAATGATACAATGTATCAGGATTACCTAATGAGCCGAAATGGAGCCATTTAAGGGATTTACACACAGCTATAAAACTAGTCGAGCCAGCTTTAGTTTCAGCATATCCTACTGTTACATATCCTGGAAAGAATCAAGAGGTTAGCTTGGTCAAATGGTCAAATGGTCAAATATATTTTAATATACCTTGGTTTTCCCGAGCTTATATCTTTATATGTTATCCAATGACAGATACATGTATATCAACCAAAGTCCGGGGGTTGTGCTGCATTCCTCTCAAACTTTGACCCACAATTTTCAGCAAAAATGACGTTCGGAAAAGCCCAATATGACCTCCCTGCTTGGTCCATTAGCATTTTACATGACTGCAAAGATGAAGTATTTAACACTGCAAAGGTGAAGATTACCTTTCTACCATCTTTTGGTCCAACACCATTCACTTACCTTTTTCAATATGTTAAAAGAAAACAATAATAATTTGGGCTGACAAATTTACAGGTTAAATCTCCAACCATACAAAGAAAGATGACCACTGCTGGTACCTTCAAATGGCAATCGTATAATGAAGAAGCTCCATCTGCTGACGGTAGTGATACTCTTGCAATGGCGGGGTTGTACGAACAACTAAATGTTACTAGAGATGAATCTGACTACTTGTGGTACCTAGCAGAGTGAGTATCAACTGATAACTATAGAATTAATTAAAATTAGACGAATATTAATGCATTTCTGTATTTGATTTTCCAGCGTCAACATATCACCTGATGAACAGTTTTTGAAGAATGGGCAATCCCCCGTGCTTACGGTGATGTCAGCAGGGCATGCTTTGCATGTCTTCATCAACAATCAACTGGCAGGTATGTCTCACATTTCATGAGTATTTAACACAAAACAAACAAGAGATGGCAATATTGGTGGGCCAGACCGGTTGGTAATGGCCAAACGGGTTCAGGTTGAAACGGTCATTTTTAGTATGGGTCAGGTTGACCCAAAACACCTTTTGTCAACAACCATCTAGTTTCTTAGATAAAACAGTTTAGGAGGTTTTACGCATCAAAAGTACACTTTGGCCGGCTTCCAGCATGTTCGACCCATTTGACCAGTTTCCTATAAAGCTAATTTCTAGCTCACCTCTTTGACACGTTAGACATAAAACATAACCCAAATTGGCCTATAAGTAAATGGGTCAAAATTGCTATCCTATACAAACAACAAATGCTTGACTCTTGCATGTTCGGTCCTATTACAGGAACTGTCTGGGGATCACTCAAAAATCCAAAGTTAACATTCAGTCAAAATGTGAAGTTAAGAGCGGGTGTTAACAAGATTTCTTTGCTAAGTGTTTCAGTGGGCCTTGCGGTTAGTTTCTTCACTCAGTGATTCATTCAAAGCACTCTGTCAACATATAACAAACATTTAAAATTGAATAACTATTTTGTTTAATCACCTTTCAGAATGTCGGCACACATTTTGAGAATTACAACGTGGGTATTTTAGGTCCAATCACCTTGAAGGGTCTAAATGAGGGTACGAGAGACTTGACGAAGCAAAAATGGTCTTATAAGGTTTGTTCATTGACTATTATGCTTATTCATATACTAATTTTATAATAGTATATGTGAGAAGTTACAGGGATGGTGCTAGTGTGGTATAGTAGTGATAACTTAGAATGCCTCATACATGTCAGGTCGGTTTAAAAGGTGAAACCTTGAGTCTCCATACACTTGATGGAAGTTCCTCTGTTGAGTGGCTACAAGGATCCTTAGTGGCTCAAAAGCAGCCTCTTACTTGGTACAAGGTATACTTCATGTTCAGCAATTTTAAGTAGAGATAAATAGGCGGGCTGGGCACGTCAGTTAACTTGTTTGGGACAGAGTGACTAATTTTATATGCGGTTCAACACAGGTCGACCTGGTTGACCCAAAAACAGTCTTGTGTCCCATTTTTCTGAATGCGATCACACAAAATATTATATTATAACTAGATTTTGAAAAAAAAAATAAAATAATAAGTAGTTGCAAGCATTTAAATCCATTTTGGGTTATTTTCAACCTGTACGACCCATTTGACCTGTTCTGTTTTACCCACGTGTTTCACATTTAGCCATTTGACCCATTATATGTATAAATACAACCCAAATCAACCCATTATCAAGATAAATGGTTGAGATACCACATCAACTTATCATAGGTTGCAAACATCCATTACTTTAGCATCTTCTAACTTTGGCTTTTTTACTTTTAGACTACCTTCAACGCTCCAGATGGAAACGAACCACTCGCTTTAGATATGAATGGCATGGGAAAAGGTCAGATATGGCTTAACGGAGAGGGCATTGGGAGACACTGGCCCGCATACAAAGCTAGTGGTAAATGTGATAAGTGCAGTTACACTGGTATTTATACTGAGAATAAATGCAATCGCTACTGTGGAGACCCGTCTCAAAGATGGTGAATATTGTTATTTTTTAGCATTACTTATTTTACTTTTATCTAAAAGTCTTCCAAATTCTAAAAAGACACTTTAACCATTTCAGGTATCATGTTCCACGCTCATGGTTGAGACCAACCGGTAACTTCTTGGTTGTTTTTGAGGAATGGGGTGGAAATCCAGACTGGATCACTTTGGTTAAAAGAACTTAACAAACTAGGAGCCGAAGTACAAATATTGGAGAATGAATAATTCTCCGTAGTCCGTTTTCTTCAGCAAATGATAATTGCTTAAACCTTTCAGTGAATTACTTAGGTTTAGTACATATACACGTAAAAGATAGAAAAGAAGAAAATAATGCCTATTGGTTACTATGTGCAGTGGAAATGTAAAGGCATACCGCTTGCCATATTGGCCAGTTAAAGAGCAGTATAGTTGTATTTGTTTGCACGAACACTATAAGTGCCGTATTGTGAGAGGTTTGTTCTGTATATTCTATAATGCTACAGTCTATATTCTATTTTATATAGACTGAATCGAAAAGTTGTTCTGTACTTCTGTATGATCTGGACCATGTCCCTTTTTACCAGTCTATAGTGATAAAGTAAAAGCATACAAATCCAAAGGCATATACTAACAAGCATTACAAAAACCAAAAAAACTGCTCGCCTACAAGTAACTAGCGATTTTACAAGCAAGAATGAGATAACTTACTAGCAATCACATTGATAGCATCGTCAAGGTCTTTGTAACCATGAAAAACATCTTTTCCTTGATGTCTCCACCGCAGCATTCTTTTGTGTAGATCCTTTAGCAAGAGATCATTGTTATCAATTTCAAACTCAAGCAACCTCTTGACGCACTTAAGCAGATATTTAACAACCTTCAGTTTGATCTTGCAAATAAAATCAACTGCAATCTCCCAGGTCTCAGATATCGAATCTGACATCCTTTCAGCAATATCAGTTAACTGGAAAACGATACACGCACCGGCAACCGCCTCCTTTCGGCTGCATTTATCAATCCTTGTGATATGGTTTTCTTGCTTTTTATTGTTCCATCTTCTATTCTTTGATCCAGTGTGTTGACTTTCGGTTGACTGAGGAATTGTACCAGTTGCAACATAATGAAGAAACAGTTCATATCCATCTTCACTTAACGAACCCGAGCAGCCAATCAAAATACCTAATGTAATCCTTCTAAACATCACATTGTTCTGTATATTAATTGTTTTTACACTTTGGAACTCCTCAAGCCAAAGTCGAATAACTTGACACACATCCACTTTGTCATTAGGTTTGGGTTTCTTTAGCTTTATAGAATAATCACCTGCTGTTTTTCTATGTTCAGATGAATTCGAATGCCTATTAATTGACGTCCTGGATAATTTTTCCAACTTCTCAGCTAATAAGCAAGAAACTGATTCATCACCGGGATCAAGAATCCATGCAATGTACCATGCTGCAGCAGCTGAACAAGATGCTAACTGTGGTTGGTTGTCTTCATCTACCCGACATATATAACTGCCGCTGAGATTATTTCCAGGGAGTAGTAATGCAGCGAAATAAAACCAGCCGGGGAAGTTCATTGCCATGGACCTATACAGTAAAAAGCTGAGCAGTTAGCGTCATTTAGCGTAACTTTTAAAAGGTCACAAACTTTATAAATACTTTAGCATCTGGTGAGACGTACCATGAAGATTTGTGATCCACCATGGAGGTTGCAGATGCAACATGTTTAAGTTTTTTCTTGGTATTAGAAACAGACTTCTTTATTTTATGAACCAACTCAAGAAACCGATCACATGACAAAGGTCCAGCCAGTATTCTAAACAATTGGTGCTTGAAAAGAAAGTATGCATATGAAAACGGCAGCTTTGATCCTATTTCTGCAGATAAACCCCACCGCATTGGTCTTGAAAGTAGATCTAACATCATTGAAACCAATTCAGCTTGAAGCTCTAATACAGAAGCTAGTCCCCTGTTATGAATAATCAACCCTAACAAGATGTGAACCACAAGTTTAACTTCAATTAACTGATGCAAGAACGAAACTAGAATCAAGATTAGATGCTTACGTTAGCAGAAACCAGCGATGCAGCAAAGCCCTGCTGTCGATAAACATTACTGGAGAAAATGCTAAACATATTATTATAGATCGCCATTCCATCTTCTCAAAGAGTTCATCACTCAAACAAAGGAAGGGTCTTCCCACCACATCCTGCATTACTTGTGACACATCATCGACAAGAGTTTGAGGGTCAAGATACCATGACAGCAACCTGCAAAAGGATTAAACAATTAAAGTGCAGAACTGCAAACAGAAAACAGACTTATTAGTTATTATACTTCAAACAAGTGAAGTGGCACTGAACCACGTAGAGTTATGCCAACCATAGCCAATATCAGATGTTCACCACTGAGTGACCTAAATGAAACAGTTATACAACTTGGTTACTTGGTGACTCTTGATTCAAGTTTCACCTTAAGTAACCAGTTTTCAAGTCACTACACAGTAGCCATATTTGGTAACTGTCTCATTTAGCTCACTCAGTTTTAACCCGTTATGATAATTTTCACAAAAAAGGGAAAATGTTGAACCTTGAGCCGATTTTACAGCTAAAAAAAAACTTGACGGCCTAAGATTACTATATACAGTAATAACTTTAGCAATAGAACTTAAGGTCAGACCAACACTGCAATAGTGAGAAGCGATAAACAGTAGTGACATTGTGAAACTAAGTTCCGGAAGAATTATTAAGAAGATGACGATAAACTACTAAACCACACCACCAAATGGCCTAGTGGTAAGGCACCTCACATCCTCACCAGAGGTGAAGGGTTCATACCTCACTAGGTACACATTTGGGGGTGGCCAGGGAAGGGTCGGAAATGGTCATGGGAAACCCCGGTTAGAGTTTCGTACATTTCTCCAAAGCCCTCCTTGACTGGTTAACGTGACGTTTGCGGTGGGGGAGTGATAAACACTGAGTCAAAAGACACGCCCTCCCCAGGTAACCTAAACACGGAAAACCTCATCCGTTTACCCGTTCTACGATAAATTACCACAGTGTACAAATTCATGAAGTATACGAAGTGTACAAAGTTCCCTATGCAATTAACCAATCAAGATACAACAGGATGTAGAAGCAACTACATTTATTAATATAAGTATGACATTGTCGATAAATATAAAGCGTATCAGCTTACATTCAGATAAAGCATACCTCAATGGTAGCTTTTCGTTCACATACTCAATTCCTTTTGGCACATAATCCACCAACTTCTTCGTCGTACGACTTCTTCCATCACTCAACTTCACATCAATAACCGGAGCAACTTGCATCGTATATCTAACTTTACTCATCATCGCAGCTACTCTCACAACACCATACACCAGCTCACACTTTCCCGTCCCTTCACATTTCCAAACACATCCTAGTTAGCATACATACATAAAACAAATACAGCATAAACACGTATAAAAACCGCACCTTCATATAATTTCCCCAAAATATCAGCACACGCTTCCATCACTCTCACACACTCATCAGCCGAAAACTCCACGCCAACTCGTAAAACCTCTGATTCACCATAACGTTTTACGTTACATTCGGTCAATGCCGATAAAACCGACACGATTGTGTTCACTGAACAGTCAATCACTGATTCAAACACCTAAACAGCAAGCAAGTGAACATACTCATAAGCACTAATTAAATAATCAGTTAAAAATGTATCTAACTTGTCATAGAATTCTTTAGCGTGTATCAATACACAAACAGTCTAATCTTGCTACTAAACGACCTTTGCCACATCAGCAATAGTAGACACAGCAAAACAGTATGATAATCAGTTCAAAATGTATCTCACTTGCCACAAAGTTCTTTAGCGCGTGTCAATCTAACTTTTTTTTTTTATATTAAATACACAAACTGCCTGATCTTCATAAGCACTAATTAAAGTAAGATTAGACGGTCAATTTGTATAAATGACAAGTTAGACACATATGGAACTAATTCTCTCTAAATTTCAAATAATACTCTGTATTCCGTTAATGACAGCATACTATTTTAAATTTAGAGATTATTAGCTCAAAATGTATCTAACTTGTTATAAATTTCTTTAGCGTGTATCATTTTAGCTTTTTTAGTATTAAATACACCGACTCTCTAATCTTTCTATTGTGTTGGGTACCGGTGATGTGGCACATCACCAGCCATTTAACACACACAATAGTTAGATTAGGCGGCCGGTGTATTTAATATACCAAAAAGCTAAACTGATATACGCTAAAGAAATTTATAACAAGTTAGATACATTTTGAGCTAATAATCTCTAAATTTAAAATTATGTTAATGACGGTTTACCGTCATGAACATCGTATTATTTCATGATTAGAGATAATTAGTTCAAAATGTATCTAACTTGTTATAAATTTCTTTAGCGTGTATCCGTTTAGCTTTTTTTATATATCAAATACACCGACTGTTTAATCTTCCTATTTAGTACTTGTGATGTGGCACATCACCAGCCATTTAACACACACAATAGGAAGATTAAACGGCAGGTGTATTTAATATTAAGAAAAGCTAAACTGACACACGCTAAAGAAATTTATAACAAGTTAGATACATTTTGAACTAATTATCTCTAAATTTAAAATTACGTTAATGACGGTTTATCGTCATGAACCGCATATTATTTCATGATTAGAAATAATTAGTTCAAAATGTATCTGACTTGTTATAAATTTATTTAGCGTGTATCCGTTTAGCTTTTTTAGTATTAAATACACCAGCCGCCTAATCTTACTATTGTATTTAGTATTGGTGACGTGGCACGTCACAGGTAATTTAATACACACAATAGTTAGATTAGGCGGTTGGTGTATTTAATACTAAAAAAAGCTAAACCGATACGCGCGAAAGAATTTTATAAGTCAGATACATTTTGAACTGATTAGCTCTAAAAAAAAGTGAATAGAATTATAAAAAAAATAAATAAAATGTTAGTAGTTATATATATATAAATACCTGAGGTGAAGTGAAGCACATAAGTGATAAAGCAGAATCCAAAACCCTAACCCTAGGTGTTACTAGTTCTTCATTTAAATTCAGTGACTGGTTTAAAGATGTTATCAAAACGTCGTCGTAGGTGTTGTTAACGGTGGTTTCGATTTCCGATGCGAGTTTTGCGAAGAGGTCGGTGAGTGCCGGTGGATTTGACATGTCGGAGGTGATTGGGGAAATGATTTTCGCGCCAAATTTTGGGGTTTTTGTTTGTGTGTTAAAGTGATGGATGTAAATCTTTTTTTGGGCATGATTGTGGAGTTTAGCCCAATATGTTTGAAATGAGAGCCCAACTGTCCATTGTCCATAGGACACAAAGGCTGAATTGGCAAGAACACTTTGACCTCAAGTGTCATTTGGCACCAGCTATTGTCCACCTTATAAAGAATAAATTCGGCAACTCTCCTGGCCTAGTAGGGCACCAACTGGAGAGAGTACAAACCGAGACTCGAACTTGTGATCTTTTATCTATAAAATCTCTTCGATGGGCATATTGGTTTTTTTGGAAGTTAGTATCAACTGAACAAAAGCCTTTGGTGATCATTATACTATTCCAATAACATGTCATATTTATTTTTGAAAGATTTATTGATTGGTTTGAAATGTGAAAATAAACATGTCATATGGGCCTTAAATAAACCCACAATCATCATCGTGCAGACGACGAGGTTGTGTTTGGCGAGCTACAGCAAGATCCTCCGGTGTCGTGGCGAGCGGTGGCGAAGGTGCCAGCGTGGAGTGGCGAAGGTGCCAGCGTGGAGTGGCGAGGGTGGGCGAGGACCATACCCACCGCTCTAACATATGTTCAAACTTGAATCCCGATAAAAGAATCAAAACATATGTAAACCGACGTATGTGATGAACAACTATTCGAATCAAATATTAAACACATTAGATGTTGGATTACATCACTACCATATTCATATTCTTTTGTTCGCTTAAGATGACTGTTAGAGAAACTTTACATAAAGAAAGACATTTTAAAAAGATAATCAAACTTTTATAACACATGTTGTGTCAGATTGTAATATTAAGGGTGCGTTTGGTATCTCACTATGAGAATGAGACTATAACTATGAAAGTGAGTAAAGATGTTTTTTTTTAAGNACTACCATATTCATATTCTTTTGTTCGCTTAAGAT
Source organism: Artemisia annua (assembly GCA_014162995.1). Lineage (NCBI taxonomy): Eukaryota > Viridiplantae > Streptophyta > Magnoliopsida > Asterales > Asteraceae > Artemisia > Artemisia annua. The sequence goes on from LBNU01023198.1 coordinate 62,009, forward strand.
GACTGTTAGAGAAACTTTACATAAAGAAAGACATTTTAAAAAGATAATCAAACTTTTATAACACATGTTGTGTCAGATTGTAATATTAAGGGTGCGTTTGGTATCTCACTATGAGAATGAGACTATAACTATGAAAGTGAGTAAAGATGTTTTTTTTTAAGATGAGGGGGCCCCACTATGGTAATTAATGATAGATATAATCCATACTCTATATACATCAAGAGAGCTAGGTATGAATCTTCATTGATGAGGGACACATCACTACTATTAAACTCATACCCATTGTCATTCATGGCAGAATATCAAACGCACCCTAAAAGTGAGTATTGGTATTATGTTTTAGGGCCCGCTTGGTTGCCACCTTTTCAACCTAAGGTTTGGACAAAGTCCTAAATTAATATGTTTGCTTTGCATAGATTGAGTTTCGAGAGCCAAAAAAACCTAAATATATGGGGTTAAACAAAAAGAGGGTGGAGTTAGGGGTGTAAACGAGCCGAGTCGAGCCGAGTACTGCCAAGCTCGAGCTCGACTCGATTAGTAAAACTCGAGCTCGAAACTCAACTCGAGCTCGTTCGAGCTTTGGATTTCAAGCTCGAGCTCGGTTATTTATATCAAACTCGAGCTCGAAACTCGACTCGAGCTCAATTGTTGCCACATTTAAATCTCGAACTCGATGAAAAATAAGCTCGACTCAACTCGATTTTATGACAATTACGTAAATACATGTATATAAAAGGGTAAAAGTGTAATATCATTGAAGCTCGATAAGGGCTCGCGAGCCTCACGAGCTGAGTATATTCAAGCTCGAACTCGACTCGAAAGTGTACTCGAGTAGCTCGAGCTCGAGCTCGACTCGTTTATATCGAGTCGATTTCGAGTAGTTTACGAGTCGATCTCGAATAGCTCGCGAGCTGTCTCGGCTCATTTACACCCCTAGTTGGAGTGCTAGGTTTTCTCTCTCTTCATTATACATTTGTATATTTTATAAAGAAAGTTTGTCATTTTTTTAAAACAATACAGTACTATTTTCTTTTTAATATTTGTGGGTCACATCATTTATTTGTATTATTTTATTTTTAAAATGACTAAAACCAATGCATAAAACAAACACTTAATTACGAATCCTAATCCAAATTTAAATTCAAACCCAATTCCAAATCCAAATTCAAATACTAAACCCATCTATAAACCAAACTGGCCCTTAGTATCCGTTCTAATTTCATCATGTGACAATTTTAGTGTAGGATTTATTTTTGTTTGGACACTTTTGGTCCTTCGTTTTTTGTAATTTAAACTCCTGGGTCCCTCCACCATTTAATTTGCTTGATTAAGTAGGGTGGGGTGCCTTTTCTTTGTATTTGTTGTGTTGTGGGTTATATAAAATTGTTGCCTTTCTATTTTTATTTATTTATTTTTTATAACACCATAGCACACATGGTCACTTAAGTTATAGAAAGAGAAAAAAGACAGAAAAACATTGCATCAAACCAAAGATGATACAGTCATGCATTCCCTACAATTGTTGTATATGAGGTGGATCACCCGCGCGTTGCCGCCGAATGTTTAGCCAAAGTAGTAGTTAGTGTGTTTAACGACCGTTAGTTATAAGGACTAAATCTGCAACGTACTTAATGACCGTTAGTTATAAGGACTAAATTTGTAACGTACTTAACGACCGTTAGCACCGTAGGTAAGGACTAAATTTGCAACGGCGCTGTAAGACGAAGGACCAAACGGAATTATTAAAAAAAAAAAAAAAAAAATGCTACAGTACTTAACGGCCGTTAAGTACTTAACGACCGTTAGTCACTGTAGATTCTACTGTTCATTGTGAGTGTATTCACTGTAGCATCTTGCTACAGTGTTTTGGGGGAAAGTTCCCTAAAAATGTTATATAGTAGAATTTATGACCGTATCTTATTGTATAACTGTGGGTGTTAAATTTGGCTTCGCATGTGGTGGCAAATTTAAAAAAGATAACATGAGTCTGGTTTGTTTCAAAAATAAACAATAGACAAAGAGGCGGGCCGACGGGGTTCCGTAGGATATTTCTTGTGTAGCGTAAAATTATGTGAAATATACCGTTTTTTATTTATTTAACGCACGTTGTCCCAGTTTTTTTGTGTCACGAGTCTTCACAAAAGATTTAGATTGACGGGAACACCCTGACCCAGGGTGCCTTTTGGCACCAGCCATTATCCACCCCCAGGGGCGGAGCCAGGATATTTTTTGAGAGGGGGCAAAAAAAATTTTTTTTTACTATAGCGGCCTGAGAAAGGAAAAAAAAAAGCCTTGTACAAAGTGTCGTTAAAAAAATATTTTGACAAACCGATAGCAACTAAATGCGTCAAGTAAAACCAAGAATCTTGAGTGGCGGATCCGGCCGAATCACCAAGATGGTTCCCTAAGTTAATTGATCACAAGTAATATCGGGTCGGGTCATCTCACATAATATAAAGACTTAATTACATAAATCGATTTGTGGTTTACACACACTAACACATTTCATTTTATCATTTTTTTTTTATTTTTATATATATATTTTTTTATTCATTCATAAACATAGATAATTACCTCAATCGTCCTTGTACTTAACACTTTGTAATTGACCGCTCCTTTGACAAAGCACAAAGCTGAGATAATTATCGAAATTTAAGAACTAAAGTTTTAGTGTGTGTAAACCACGATGACGATCTATATAGTTAACTCTATTATAAAACAAAAATACATTTGAAAAATCACTTAACTAGTAAAAATCAATTATCTTGTATCAGTCAATGATTGCTAAAAAATATCACAAAATCTTAAAAGAGTAATTACAATATATATTAGAAAAATGTATCTTTTGAATTTTATTTCTTTATAACAAATATAATCAACATGTATAATAGATATAGTTACGTAGTACTCCCTCCGTCCCAAAATTATTGTCCACTTTGAATTTTCAAAGTCAAGTTGGTTCAACTTTGACCATAAATATATATTTTTTATTATATAATACTTAATGAAAAATTATATCATTGAAAAGTACACTTAAACCTCAATCCATTTATATATTTTGCATCAAATAATATATAACACCTAAAAAAATATTTAAGGTCAAAGTTGAAAAAGAAAGACTAAAAAAGTCAATAATAGACAATAAATTTGGGACGGAGGGAGTAACATTTATGTTACAATATTAAAAATACACTTTTCTAACAAAAAAATAACCTCCATCTAAACATAGTAGTAGTATATTTATAGTTTGTAAAAGAGTATAAATTTTTTAATTGGCAAATAGTTTCTCTCTCCCACGTGATGATAGGACCCAACACAACTTATTTTTAGTTTTTTACTTTCTCTCTCCGGTTATGCATCGTCTTCTTCCTCCATAAACACAATTTCAAGTTTTTTTTTTTATCAAAACGCTTTTTCACCAAATCACAGGAACAGAAGTAGTGAGGGGGCAAAATAACGAAAACCACGAAAATCTCCGAAAAAATACACTACGTCGGAAAGTTTTGAGGGGGCACATGCCCACCGTGCCCCCTCCGTAGCTCCGCCTCTGTCCACCCCACAAGGAATAGCTCTAGGCAACTCTCCTGGCCTAGTGGGGCACCAACTGGAGTGAGCCGAGACTCTCGGACTCTTGAGCTCTTGTCCACAAAGTCTCTCCAGTGAGCCCGTAGGTTTTTGTAGAGGTGGATACCTATCTAAGAGCAAAGTGCTAAGGATGAGATTCGAACTCGAGTCTATTGACTCAAGAACCAAAGCCCCACCCACTTTACCAATACCCTAGTGGTTTTGTGTCACGAGTCTTCTTTAGCTTATAAAATGCACCCCATGAGTCTTAGTCTAGAGTTCACGTCGGGCTGTATAGAACTTATAACAACTTAACAACCACAAGATTGATCATTATATCATCATAATTATCCTTAATTTAGTATATGGTGCTTAAATAGTTAAATGTGTCTTTGAATTGTTGACGATCTGATTAAATCTTGATCATGCCGTTCAAAAAAAAAAAAAAAAAAAAAAAAAAAAAAAAAAAAAAAAAAAAAAAAAAAAAAAAAATCCATCTTGATCATAACTTAGTGATGTTATGACTCCTAATTAACGGCTCAACTAGATGTATACCGGCGTATGATACGAGTTTTGGTCTAGCATACTTATATTCGAATATATGCTGTTTATATTTGTTAAGAGAGTAAAAATATTGGATGAATGGTATATATTGTTAGCATATAGCCCATGAGTGACCCACGGCCCAATTAGCTATTAGGACCATCCTTCCTATTTACTAGGGTCGTCGTATCTCCTAGTTTATAAAGTAATGGAACCAATTCGGTAGATACAATCCAAGAGTACTCCAAAGGCTTCTCCAACACCAAGTAGCTAAAAAGCTTAAACCCCAATCAGTCATCACACACTCACTCACTTTCAATTAATCTTGGTTCTTTTTCACTCAAAACATTCAGCAAAAAGAAACTCACAACTTCTTTGTATCTTCATAGTGTCCTGAGCTCAAAGCCACAACCTTTTTCGAAATCTAGCAATCTTTAATTACTCCAAAAAAAACTCAAACTTTTTTTTTTTTTTTGAATTCTAGCAAGCTTTAGAGCAACAGATTATATCTTTCTTGCAAACCCATAATTTGGTTTAAGTATTTTGAGGCACAATGGTTATAAAAAAGCCAAGAATAATAATAATTGGTGCAGGTATGGCTGGACTAACAGCCGCAAACAAGCTATACAAATCTGGTGTGAAAAAAGGTGCATTTGAGCTATGTGTTATAGAAGGAGGTAATAGAATTGGAGGTAGGATTAGTACCTCAGAATTTGGAGGTGATAGAATTGAGATGGGAGCTACTTGGATCCATGGTATTGGAGGCAGCCCAATTTACGAGATTGCGCGAGAGATTAAGTCTTTGGAATCAGATCAACCATGGGAATGCATGGATGATTTTCTTGATGATCCAAATCCAATCACCATTGCTGAAAATGGGTATGTGTTAAGTCCTTATATTGTTGATCCAGTTTCAAATCTTTTTAATAGTTTAATGGATTTTGCTAAAGGCAAAAAGAATTCCATATTGGGTGGGATTGAAAGTGATATTTGTGTGAATGGGAATGAAAGTGTTGGATCTTTTCTTGAAAAAGGTCTTGAATATTATAGGAAGTTGGAATCAAGAAAAAGTGGGAATGAAAATGGGGAATGGGATAAGGAGTCATTAGTAGAATCCATATTTGCAATGCATGAAAACGCTCAAAGGACTTATTCAGCTGCTAATGATTTGCATAAGCTTGGTTACTTAGCAGAAAGTGAGTGGGTTATGTTTCCTGGTGAAGAGATCACTATTGCTAAAGGCTATTCAAGTATTATAGAATCATTAGCATCTGCTTTACCATCCGGTGTTATTCAATTAGGCAAGAAAGTTAATGATATCGAGTGGCAGCCCGAATGTGTAACAAGCGAAAATAAGCATGGTTATGGTTCAAGACCGGTAAAGATTCATTTTCTTGATGGTACGAGTATGTCAGCAGATCATGTTATAGTCACGGTTTCATTAGGTGTTCTTAAAGCAGGAGTCATAAACAAGGCTAATGATTCGGTAAGGTTTGGATTCAGTCCTACACTTCCTAGTCACAAGATTGAAGCAATTACAAGACTCGGGTATGGTGTTGTTAACAAGCTTTTCTTAAAGCTAAGTCCAGATTTTGATCTGGACCGTTTTCCGTTCCTACAAATGGTGTTCCATAAATCCGATCATTTCAAGAACCCGAAAATTCCATGGTGGATTAGGAAGACAGCTTCTTTGTCACCAATTTATGAAAAATCGCGCGTGTTATTGTCTTGGTTTGCAGGTGAAGAAGCACTTAAACTAGAATCACTTCCGGATGAAGTGATTCTTGATGATGTTTCTACAACTATTTCTAGCTTTTTGTCACAAAAAGATTATAATGGGAATGTTAAATTTGAAAAGGTTTTAAAAAGTGGATGGGGTAGTGATCCTTTGTTTATGGGATCATATAGTTATATTGCCGTTGGATCAAGTAGCGATGACATTGATACACTGGCTGAGCCATTGCCTAACATGAAGGTTTTGGAGTCAACAAAGAGCGGTTCACCACTTCAAATTCTTTTCGCAGGAGAAGCTACACATAGAACTCATTACTCCACAACTCATGGTGCTTATATAAGTGGTCTTAGAGAAGCCAATAGGCTTCTTGAACACTATCATTGTATTGATGTATGAGGTATGCTTGTTTTGATTATTAGATTCAACAGTTTTTTTGGATTTCTATTTTTAGAACATCCTTTTCTCTTATGATTTATCATACTTAATACGTAATTGAGAATGAAAGGGAGAGATAGGGACATTTTCAAGAAGCTTCTTTTAGGGTGCGTTTGGTTTGTTGCTATGAATCACAATGGGTATGGGTGTTGGTATAGGGTGGAATGGTTATGGAGGGTATGATGAAACCACCCACACACATAAGCTATGAGGAAACCTTCACATTTGGGTATCCTCAATCCATTGTGGTGGGCCCCATAACCAACCAAACAATATTAATGACTTTCAAAGTCATAGAGTTTAGTACATACACAAAGAATATAGAAAAGAAGAAAATAATGCCTATTGGTTACTATGTGCAGTGGAAATGTAAAGGCATATCGTTTGCCATATTGGCCAGCAAAAGAGCAGTATATTTGTATTTGTTTGCACGAATACTAGAAGTGCCGTATTGTGAGAGGCTTGTTCTGTATATTCTATAATGCTACAGTCTATATTCTATTTTATATAGACTGAATCGAAAAGCTGTTCTGTACTTCTATATGATCTGGTCCACGTCCCTTTTTACCAGTCTATAGTGATAAACTAAAAGCATACAATACGGGCCTTTTTACCAGTCTATAGTGATAAACTAAAAGCATAAAATACAAAGGCATATATTATATAACAAGCATTACAAAAACCAAAAAAAACTGCTCGCCTACAAGTAAATAGTATTTTTTTTACAAGGGAGAATGAGATAACTTACTAGCAATCACATTGATAGCATCGTCAAGGTCTTTATAACCATGAAAAACATCTTTTCCTTGACGTCTCCACCGCAGCATTCTTTTGTGTAGATCCTTAACCAAGAGATCACTCTTTTGATCAAATTCAAACTCAAGCAGCCTCTTGACACACTTAAGCCGATATTTAACAACCTTCAGTTTGATCTTGCAAGTAAAATCAACTGCAATCTCTTGGGTCTCAGATATCGAATCTGACATCCTTTCTGCAATATCAGTTAACTGGAAAACGATGCAAGCACCTGCAACTGCCTCCTTTCGGCTGCATTTATCAATCCTTGTGATATGGTTTTCTTGCTTTTTATTGTTCCATCTTCTATTCTTTGATCCAGCGTGTTGACTTTCGGTTGACTGAGGAATTGTACCAGTTGCAACATAATGAAGAAACAGTTCATATCCATCTTCACTTAACGAACACGAGCAGCCAATCAATAAACCTAATGTAATCCTTCTAAACATCACATTGTTCTGTATGCTAATTGTTTTTACACTTTGGAACTCCTCAAGCCAAAGTCGAATAACTTGACCCACATCCGCTTTGTCATTAGGTTTGGGTTTCTTTAGCTTTATAGAATAATCACCTGCTGTTTTTCTATGTTCAGATGAACTCGAATGTGGTTGGTTGTCTTCATCTACCCGACATATATAGCTGTCAGCTAATAAGCAAGAAACTGATTCATCAACGGGATCAAGAATCCATGCAATGTACCATGCTGCAGCAGCTGAACAAGATGCTAAATGTGGTTGGTTGTCTTCATCTACCCGACATATATAGCTGTCACTGAGATTATTTCCGAGGAGTAGTAATGCAGCGAAATAAAACCAACCGGGGAAGTTCATTGCCATGGACCTGTACAGTAAAAGAGTTGAGTAGTTAGCAATTAGCATCATTTAGCTTAACTTTTAAAAGGTCACAAACTTTATAAATATTTTAGCATCTGGTGAGACGTACCATGAAGATTTGTGATCCACCATGGAGGTTGGCGATGCAACATGTTTAAGTTTTTTCTTTGTATTAGAAACACACTACTTTATTTTATGAACCAACTCAAGAAACCGATCACATGACAAAGGTCCAGCCAATATTCTAAACAATTGGTGCTTGAAAAGAAAGTATGCATATGAAAACGGCAGCTTTGATCCAATCTCTGCAGATAAACCCCAACGCATTGGTCTTGAAAGTAGATCTAACATCATTGAACCAGTTCAACTTGAAGCTCTAATACAGAAGCTAGTCCCCTGTTATGAATAGTCAACCCTATCAAGATGTGATCGCAAGTTTAACTTCAATTAACTGATGTAAGAACGAAAACTAGGATTAAGACTAGATGCTTACGTTAGCAGAAACCAAAGGTGCAGCAACGCCCTAGTTTCAATAAACATCACTGGAGAAAATGCCAAGCATACTATTATAGATCGCCATTCCATCTAGAGTTCGTCACTTAAACAATGAAAGGGTCTCCCAACCACATCCTGCAATACTTGTGATACATCGTCGACAAGAGTTTGAGGGTCAAGATACCATAACAGCAACCTGCAAAAGGATTAAACAATTAAAGTGCAGAACTGCAAACAGAAAATAGACTTATTATACTTCAAACAAGTGAAGTGGCACTAAACCCGTTATGATAATTTTCACAAAAAAAGGAAAAATATTGAACCTTGAGCCGATTTTGCAGCTAAAAAAAACTTGACGGCCTAAGGTTACTATATACAGTAATAACTTTAGCAATAGAACTTAAGGTCAGGACCAACACTGCAATAGTGAGAAGTGATAAACAGTAGTGACAGTGTGAAACTATGTTCCGTATAAATTATTAAGATGACGGCGATAAACTACTAAACCACCACCAAATGGCCTAGTGGTAAGGCACCTGACATCCTCACACAAGAGGTCAAGGGTTCAAACCTCACTAGGTACACATTTGGGGGTGGCTAGGGAAGGGTCGGAAACGGCATGGGAAACCCTGGTTAGAGTTTCGTACATTTCTCCAAAGCCCTCCTTGACTGGTTAACGTGGCGTTTTGCGGTGGAGGAGTGATATCCCTGGGGCAATCAAGATACAACACTGAGTCAAAAGACTCGCCCTCCCCGGGTAACCTAAACACGGAAAAACCTCATTTGTTTACCCGTTCTACGATAAATTACTAGACAGTGTACAAGTACAAAGTTCCCTATGCAATTAACTAATCAAGATACAACAAGATGTATAAGCAACTACGTTTACTAATATTAGTATGACACTGTTGATAAATATAAAACATAGCGGCGTACATTCAGATAAAGCATACTTGAAAAAAACAGAGGTATAATGTAGTTTTCTACCGTTATAGTAACACGCACCTCAATGGTAGCTTTTCGTTCACATACTCAATTCCTTTTGGCACATAATCCACCAACTTCTTCATCGCACGACTCCTTCCATCACTCATTTTCACATCAATAACCGGAGCAACTTGCATCGTATATCTAACTTTACTCACCATCGCAGCTACTCTGACGACGTTATACACTAACTCACACTTTCCCGTCCCTTCAAATTTCCAAACACATCCTAGTCAGTATACATCACAACGCATAAAACAAGTATAACAAAAAAAGAAAAATTCACACCTTCACTTAATTTCCCCAAAACATCGCCATATGCTTCCATCACTCTCACACACTCATCAACCGACATCTCCACGCCAACTCGCATAACTGCGGATTCACCGTAATGTTGTAAGTTACATTCGGTCAATGCTGATAAAACCGACACAATCGTGTTCACTGAACAGTCAATTACTGATTCAAACACCTGAATACATAAACAAGTCAATATAATCATAAGAAATAATAAAATGAACATTAACTGTTAAAAAATAAAGATCAATTATAAAATAACGGCGATAAAACTGACACGGTCGTTTTAACCGAATCAAACACATAAACAAGTAAACAAGCGAATAAATTATTTAGCTTGTATCAGTTTAGCTATTTTTTTTATAATAAATGCACCAACCGCCTAGTCTTCCTACTGTGTTTAGACTTTAGTACCGGTGATGTGGCACATCACCAATCATTTAACACACACAATAGAAATATTAGGCGGTTGGTGTATTTAATAATAGAAAAAGCTAAACTGACACACGCTAAAGAAATTTATGACAAGTCAGATACATTTTGAACTGATTATCTCTAAAACTAAAGCGACGTTAATGACGGTTTACCGTCATGAACCGCGTATTATTTCATGATTAGAGATAATCAGTTCGAAATGCATCTGACTTGTTATAAAATTCTTTAGCGTGTATCAGTTTAGCTTTTTTGATATATTAAATACGCTAGCTGGCTAATCTAACTATTGTGTGTGTTAAATGGCTGGTGATGTGCCACATCACCAAGTACTTAACACAATTGGAAGATTAGACAGCTGGTGTATTGAATATTTAAAAAAAGCTAATCCGATACGCGCTAAAGAATTTTATAACAAGTCAGATACATTTTGAACTGATTATCCTTTAAAAAAAAAGGTGAATAGAATTATAAAAAATAAATAAAATGTTAGTAGTTATATATGTAAATACCTGTGGTGAAGTGAAGCACATTAGCGATAACGCAGAATCCAAAACCCTAGGTGGTAATACTTCATTTAAATTGAGTGACTGGTTTAACGATTTGATCAAAACGTCGTCGTCTTCGGATTGGTTGTTGGTTTCGATTTCGGATGCGAGTTTGGCGAAGAGGTCGGTGAGTTGCGGTGGATTTGACATGTTACTGTGATCGGGGAAATGATTTTCGCGCCAAAATTTGGGGGTTTTTTTGTTTGTGTGTGTTTTGGGCTCGTGTTGTGGAATTTATGACTTTATAGGCCTGTATCTTTAGCGAGAGCCCAATTGAAGAAGACTAGTTAAACTGTAAGTAATTAAGGTAGGGGTGTTCTTGGTTCGGGTAATAAACCGAATAAACCGAAAACCGAACCGAACTTATAACCGAACTGAATTTGTCAAAACCGAACCGAACCGAACTAAAAATTCGGTTTTCGGTTTGAATATGGTTTTGGCTATCTGAACCGAAAACCGAATTTATATAAATATATATATTTTTTATATAAAAAATGACTATTAAAATTTTATCCTAATATAAAAAACACTTTTATGCTTGAAATAATTTTTTTTTGCCAAAAATCTATATAAAAAAAATATAAATGGTATAATTCAAGTACAAATTTCGGATTTCGGTTTTCGGTTTTGACCCATAACCGAACCGAACTTCGGTTCGGTTCTCGGTTCGGTTCGGTTTTCGGTTATGACCCAAAAATTCTTTTAATCGAACAACCCAAACCGAATAAACCGATTAACCCGAGAACCGAACCGATGAACACCCCTAAATTAAGGAGTAATTTATCAGTTTGATTTTTAAAAATTTTGATTAAAGTTAATTGCAAAACTCTTCTCTATGATATGTCCAAATTATAGGTGCAGTTCTTACTTTTTTGAAAGTGCAAATGTCATTTTGTGAGAAACTATTCGTGCATATATGGCCCATGCCTCAAAGTGAAATGACTAAGATGCACCAGAGTTAAATGATAATATCTCACTGAAGGCACAAGCGTTTTAGTAATTTCGCTTTCAAGGAGGGATGATTTTCGCACCAAAGGTTTCCCACAAGGGCGACACTTGCACTTTTGAAAAGGTAAAGACTGCGACTGCAATTTGAACATGCTACAAGGAGGACTTTTGCAATTCACTCTTTTTATTATTTAAATAAAAAGTAAACCAACCAAATTAGAGTTAAGATTCGGTTCGACTCGATTTTAGTACCTACAGTGGAAGTAAACATGTTAGTACCATGACCTTCAAATGCAACCGAAACAAAATTGATAAGAGAGACCTAAAAACTTAATTCTCCATTAGTAATGAGGATTGTTGAAGCAACAAAACCATAAAAAAAACCATATTTTGACTGTTATACTCATTAATGAGTAACTGATTTTCTGACGACTTTCACTGACCGGTCTCACAGTCAACATAGGAGAGGTGAACCGCGTATTACGCAGAAATTAGGATTGGAACCTATGACTTCCACCTTTAAGTTGTACATCACCAACCAATGTCCCCTACGACGTATTAATTGACACTTTTCATAAATTTTACGAACGGAAGCTCTTATTTTCATATTTGCCACTCCTTACTTTAATTTTGAATCTACTTCTTGGAAGAAAATAAGTTTCTTGAAATTTTCAATTTTTAATGGTATTCCTACGAAATAAATAGGGAAACACATAATCTTTCGAATCTTTGTTGCGGAGTCGATAAATTATACGACCTCTAGTTGAATCATACCGACTTACTTCAATTTTGACTCTATCGCCTGGCAGTATCCGTATAAAACTACGTCGGATCTTTCCTGAAACATGACCTAGAATCATATCTTCATTATCTAAACGAACTCGAAACATACCATTGGGAAGCGATTCAGTAATTAAACCTTCATGAATCCATTNTTGCGGAGTCGATAAATTATACGACCTCTAGTTGAATCATACCGACTTACTTCAATTTTGACTCTATCGCCTGGCAGTATCCGTATAAAACTACGTCGGATCTTTCCTGAAACATGACCTAGAATCATATCTTCATTATCTAAACGAACTCGAAACATACCATTGGGAAGCGATTCAGTAATTAAACCTTCATGAATCCATTTTTGTTCTTTCATTCCAGGCAAAACCCCCTTGAAGTATTAACTAGTGGAGGAAGAATTGAACCCTATTAGACAACTAGGGATGGCAACGGGGCGGGGCGGCCATCCTCATCCCCAAACCCGATTAACAAAGTTCTCCCCAAACCCGCTCCGATCTCCATTGGAGATCTAATCGGGACGCCCCGTTGGGGCGTGATGGTCCCTCAAACCCGCCCCGAATTAATCGGGGATTTTATCGGGATGTCATCTTTGGGTGCAATTCTCGACCAAAGCCGTACCATTTCACATTTATTGTTATTTTTAGACCGTTAACAATAACGAACATATTAATAATCAATTACAAATAAGCTTTATTAAGTTTTCAACGATAGTATTATATATAAATAATGATGAATTATACTGCTAAATATTAATGTTGGTCTAATGTCTACTCGAGCTAATGAGTAGTTCATAAGGCACGAGCATATGTGCAGTCCAAGTAGATCCGAGCTTATGGATAACTACAAGTCAAGTTCTAGTATAATTAGGATTCCTTATTTTTAGCTTTAAGATAAGGATTATCTTATTTAATTAGACTTGTAGTAGGATTAGGAAAGCTAGTTTCTATTCCCTATAAATACAAACCGAGCTGTGGTTTGTTAGTATGTATTCATTATCAGTTTTTTGAGCTTATATTTTCTGAATAAAAGTGGAGAGCGTATTCCATAATATCGTGTTTCTGTTTGTGTTCGATCCCTTGTGGACTTGAATTGGTATCAAGAGCTAGGTTCCCAAGGAGGTAATCGACTAGTTGATTTAGCAAGTAATCGACTAGTTTATCCAGGTTAAGGGTTCGACCAAGATTCTGATCAAACTAGTCGTATCAAGGCTGTGATCGACTGGGCTTACCAAGGAAGCTGATCGATAAGGGTTACTAGGGCAGAAAATTGTAGTCGACTCAAGGTTAACTTGGGTAGGAAGCTGACAAACTCGACTTGGTTTACTTGGGCAGGAAGTAAATCAATCACCCCTAGAACCTAGGGCTGGAAGTCGAACAAACTACACCTGTAACCTACAAAAGACGTTCAAGAAAGATGGTAGGCGAGACGAGTCAACCACATCCTATTGAACATTCCAAAACGGCTCTTCAATGTCCAATGTTAACAAGCACGAATTATAACATATGGGCAATAAGAGTGAAAGCGGTATTCCGAGTCCATGGAATACTTGATGCACTGGAACCAAAGGAAGGAACACAAGTCGTTGATAAGCAAGATCACATGGCAGTTGCGTTACTTTTCCAGGCGATTCCAGAAGAACTTGTCTTTCAAGTTTCAAAATTCAACACGGCCAAAGAAATCTGGGAAGCTTTGAAGACCAGATATGTGGGTGTTGATCGAGTTCGTGAAGCAAGGTTGCAAACCTTGGAGACGGAATTCGAATCTTTAAAGATGAAAGTCAACGAATCAGTCGATGACTTTGCGGCTAGGATGGGCAAAATTGTAACTGAAGTCAATAGCTTGGGAACATTTTATGAAGACAAGAAACTTGTTAAGAAGCTACTTGCATCCGTTCCGGATAGGTATGTTGCAATTGTTGCCTCAATAGAACAATTTGCGGACTTGAATACTATGTCTTTTCAAGAAGCAATTGGAAGGTTGAAAGCTTTTGAAGGAAGAATGAAGGGTGTTGACACTACTTCTGAAGATCAAGGCAAGTTGATGTTCGGAAGGGCCGAAAGATATGATAAGAAAGGTCGTGGAAGGAATTCTTCTAGTGGCAACGGTAAAGGTCGAAACTTTTCTTCTCAAAACAAATCTAATGGTAGTGGTCAAGCTAATAACCACAACCGTAACAACTCTGGGAGCAATACGGAGCAAAAGAAGAACAAAAGCCGAGACCTTTCAAAGATTCAATGCTTTAGATGTGATGAATATGGTCACTTTGCTTCTAATTGTCCCGAACGCCGTGAACAAAAGAATAAGCATGTGGCAAACCTTTTGAAAACGGAGGATGATGATGACCCGACACTTTTTATGATGAAAAGCGTTCAAGAAGTGGTTTTCTTGAATGAAGAAAAGATTATCCCAAACCAATTGAATACTAAGCCAAACGAGGAAGACACTTGGTATTTGGATAATGGAGCAAGTAATCACATGACGGGGATCCGAGAATACTTTTCGGAGTTGAATGAGAATATCTCCGGAAGAGTGAAGTTTGGTGATAACTCCTACATCGAGATAAAAGGAAAGGGTTCGATAATCATTCAAGGGAAAACGGGTGAGCAACGGTTAATCACTGGAGTCTATTACCTACCCGAGCTAAAAAGCAACATAATTAGTCTTGGGCAAGCTACCGAAGGCGGATGTGACATTCGTATGAAAGGTAACCTTCTTACTATGCGTGACTCAAATGGCAAGCTTTTGATGAAGGTTCCTAGAACAAGTAATAGACTTTATAAGATTAAGCTTCAAGTTGGAAGTCCGGTGTGTCTCAAAGCAAAGATGGAAGATGATGCTTGGTTATGGCATGCTAGGATGGGTCACATTAATTTCGAGACGATGGAATTAATGGCAAGGAAGGGCATGGTTGAAAAGTTGCCAATAATTCATCAAGAGAACAAGTTGTGTGAATCTTGCTTGGTAGGAAAGCAAACCAAGAAGGCGTTTCCTAAAGCTGCAAAATTTAAGGCAACACATCCTCTTCAACTTATACATGCCGACCTATGTGGACCAATCTCTCCACCATCCATAGCGGGTAACAGGTACATATTTGTTCTTATTGATGACTTTTCTCGCTTTATGTGGACTTTTACCTTGAAGGAAAAAGGAGAAGCATTTGAATACTTCAAAAAGTTCAAAGCTTTAGTTGAGAAAAAGTCGGGAAAGAAGATTATTACCCTAAGGACCGATAGAGGAGGTGAGTTCACTTCAAAAGAATTTACCAACTTTTGTGAAAACGAGGGTATAACAAGACATCTTACCACTCCCTACACACCACAACAAAATGGAGTCGTGGAAAGGAGAAACCGGACTCTTATGGGAATGACTAGAAGCATCTTGAAAGCACGAGACGTACCAAACTATATGTGGGCTGAAGGAGTTAGGCACGCCACATTCTTGATTAATAGAGTTTCAACTCGAGCTCTAGTTAATCAAACTCCATATGAGGCTTTCAAAGGAAAAAAGCCTAACTTGGAGGGTTTACGGGTATTTGGATGTGTAGCTTATGCAACGGGTACAAGGCCATATTTACAGAAGTTAGACGACAGGTCAACACGACTTATTTATATCGGAAACGAGCCAGGTACGAAAGGTTTTCGATTGTTCAATCCAAGAGCAAAGAAGATTGTAGTATGTCGTGATGCGGAGTTTAATGAAGAACTTGGCTGGAAGTATGTTGCTGGAAGCGAAACACACGAGCTAAACCCAGGTATGTTTATCATAGAATGGCACGGTTCTATTGATACGGGTTGTGGATTTGTTAACCCAGGTATGACCGATGAAGTTGAAGCTGAAGATTTAGAGGCTGAAAATCAGCATGATGCTGATGAAAATCAACCGGTCAATACCGAACAAGAAGACCAAATCGAGGCGGGTAATGACCCTAATCCTGTGACAGAAACTCAATCAATTGTGAGGCGTTCTTCAAGGGTTTCAACTAAGCCAACTAGATTTAATGACTTTATTATGGGGTCTAGTTCAAGAACCTCAGTTGCTAATGAAGATCAAAATCTACTTTTAATTGAAGATGATGAACCAAGAACGTTCCAAGAAGCAAAAGTCTCAAGCAAGTGGATGGGTGCTATGGATCAAGAGATTGAGTCTATCGAGAAGAATGATTCATGGGAATTAGTTGAAGCTCCGGTTAATGTTAATCCCATTGGACTAAAGTGGGTGTACAAAATTAAGAGAAATCCGGATGGTTCAATTAATAAGTTTAAAGCTCGGTTAGTAGCAAAGGGTTATGCTCAAAAGGAAGGAATTGACTATGACGAGGTATTTGCGCCCGTAGCACGGATTGAAACGGTGCGTTTATTAATCTCATTGGCCGCTAAAGAAGCATGGGAGCTACATCATCTGGATGTAAAGTCAGCTTTTTTACATGGAGAACTAAAGGAACAAGTGTTTGTTACACAACCGGAGGGGTTCGTGAAGAAAGGAGAAGAAAGGAAAATCTACAAGTTGAAAAAGGCGCTTTATGGACTTAAACAAGCACCAAGGGCGTGGAATACCAAACTTGATAGAGAACTCAAGCAAATGTCTTTCAAAAGATGCCAACACGAACAAGCGGTGTATGTGAAGAAGACAAACAAGTCAATCTTGATTATTGCGGTCTATGTGGATGATCTCTTAGTAACCGGTTCGAAGCTTGGCGAAATCGGTGAATTCAAGAGACAAATGCAAGAAAGGTTTGATATGAGTGACTTGGGAAAGTTGAGCTATTATCTTGGCATTGAAGTAAAGCAAGAGGATTCAAGTATCTCAATAAGTCAAGAAAGCTATGCAAAGAAGATCTTGAAAGATGCTGGGATGCATGAAGCAAATCCTACTCAATGTCCATTAGAACCTGGAATGAAGTTAAGCATGGACAAGGAAGGAAAGCCAGTTGATGCAACTTTGTTTAGACGGCGAGTTGGTTGTCTAAGGTACTTACTACACACTCGACCTGATTTATCTTTTTCGGTTGGTTTGGTTAGTCGTTATATGCAAGAACCAAAAGAATCACATATGGCAGCTGTGAAACAAATACTAAGGTATATCCAAGGTACTTTGAATTTTGGAGTGCGATATAACCAAGAGAAAACCAAGGAGTTAGTAGGGTTTAGTGATAGTAGTTATGCTATGGACCAAGATGATGGTCGTAGCACAACTGGGCACGTATTCTATCTAGGTAAATCACCTATCACTTGGTGCTCACAAAAGCAAAACACGGTGGCTCTATCGTCTTGTGAAGCCGAGTTCATGGCAGCAACCTCAGCCGCGTGTCAAGGGATATGGTTACGTGGATTGTTGAGTGAGATAACCGGAATGGAAGAAGAAGTGGTGGTCTTATTTGTTGACAACAAATCGGCTATTGCACTTATGAAAAATCCAGTCTTTCACGGGAGAAGCAAGCATATCAATACACGTTATCATTTTATCCGAGAATGTGTTGAAAGAGGCCAAGTACAAGTTGAGTTTGTAAGAGGTGATTTGCAACGTGCTGACATTCTGACGAAAGCTCTCGCAAGGATTAAGTTCAAGGAAATGCAAGAGTTACTCGGAGTTGAAGACCTCCTTATCTCGAGTCAGAAATTAGGGGGGTGATTGTTGGTCTAATGTCTACTCGAGCTAATGAGTAGTTCATAAGGCACGAGCATATGTGCAGTCCAAGTAGATCCGAGCTTATGGATAACTACAAGTCAAGTTCTAGTATAATTAGGATTCCTTATTTTTAGCTTTAAGATAAGGATTATCTTATTTAATTAGACTTGTAGTAGGATTAGGAAAGCTAGTTTCTATTCCCTATAAATACAAACCGAGCTGTGGTTTGTTAGTATGTATTCATTATCAGTTTTTTGAGCTTATATTTTCTGAATAAAAGTGGAGAGCGTATTCCATAATATCGTGTTTCTGTTTGTGTTCGATCCCTTGTGGACTTGAATTAAAACTTAAAAATATGACACTAAACGATTTTCTATAATCCCAATTTTGCATTCTTACAAATACAAAAAAAACTAACAATATTAGAGTAATATTTTTTATTACATAAATACTACCAAAATACTACATAGGTATAGATATATTTGTATATGTATATATATTAATCGGGCGGGGCGAGGATTCCCCGCTCCCCGCCCCAAACCCAATTAAAATCCCCATTTAATCCCCAAACCCGCCCGTAACTCGATTAGCATGCCCCGCCCCAATTAGTTCGGGTTTCGGGTTTCCCCGTCGGATTCGGGTTATTTTGCCATCCCTACCAACCATTGGACTAATATTGTGAGGACAACAATTATACTTTGTATATATAAGTCAGTTTTAATCAAAATTGTTTACCTAATTTTGGTTGTTTTACTAAGTGAGTATAATTATACAATTTTTTGTATCACACTAGAACAACGTGAGATATTTTTAAGAGTTTATGACAAACGAAAGTTAGATACGTGATTGAACCATTGAGCTAGACAGTCTTATTTGTGGTTGGGTGTGTGGGTTAATTAGTGTTGTTGGTTATCAATGTTTTATATTTTGCAAGAAGAGTAAAAGATGTGCATACATACAGTGTTTAGACATTGAGCATTGTACCGTTTGGGTAATTTGAAACATATCGATCTACCAAAGTAACTACTTGTAAAGATGACTCGGATATTTTTAAATGAAAACAGAATGGCATAACATGGCATTAAGATTTAACCCGACTTGTACAACCATGGAACATTCAGAAAAGAAAAAGCCTTGCGTATGATAAACATGTCGCTAGCTAGTACACTCACGGTTCTTTTGATGATCTTAAGCATGTAAACAATACGTCTTTTATGTTTTTTTAGGTTTTGTGATGAAAATGGTATGTTTAAAATAGGTTAATCATAACCACTTAAGGGTGGCCTAGTGGTAAAAGGGTTTGTGACTATCACTCTAAATGTGTGAGGTCTCAAGTTCAATTTCTGCTAGGTGCAAAGAACCTTAAGTGGCCACGCCAACCTCCTGAAAAGGGAGGGCTTCACCTNTCAAAGGGTTTTGGAAGATGTTTAGAGAGATTTGAGATCTGAAATTTTCGTGCAAAAGGTGAGGAAAAATACCAGATTTAAGGTGGTATTTATAGGGGAAAAATTCTGACAAAATCTGACACAGGGAGCGTGCCGGTCCCCTTAATTCATGGCCGGCCCCCTTAAAATTAAGGGGGCCGCCCTTTATAATTAAGGGGGCCGGCCTACTGTAACGGCCAGATTCTTTGTCTTTTTGTGGGGAAAGTTTATTTGGTGAAAAACTAAAAGTTAATCATGATAAAAGTTTGTTCAATCCAATATAAATTGAACTTTCGACTATCTGTAATGGTGACCACGATCAACAACATCACTGCCATATCAGATTATCAGCTTTCTCTCTTCAAGATAACTTCATGACCAACTTAGTGTATTAAAGAGATCGAGGACACCACTAAAAACATACCCCACAAAAATACATTAAATAAACACTCACACAAACAAACATCCCCGCACCGTCGTATATACGACTGATTCTCTTCTTTTCCTTTCCTGCGACGCGTCTCAAGGTGGTTGATGTAATGGTGGTCGATGCGTCAACAATGACGACCGACCGACTGGTTGACCACCCACTACACTCAACCTTAACCACTACTAGCTTAAATGACCACTACATAAGTACATAGTGAAAAACGGTTGAGTAAATATGAGAAAAATATAAGTTACCATATATAGAAATGTGTGTTATTTTTGGATCATAACTAAGGATCTAAAGGAAAATAAGGACCATTCATAGTGGGGGACCATCTTTTATTGGATTCACATGGACAGTTTGGTGAGACTTGAGAGGTATCATCATAATCATCCTATTATTGACCCCAACACCATCATTTAACACCAATACTTAACCTCGATCTACCATGGTAAATAAGCTGCTTAGCTGTCCGCTCTCAGGTTTTGGGCAGTAAGGGTCGGAGAAGGGCAATCACTCATTCTTAAAAAAAAAACAGCGCCAAGAGTCGGCGGAAAAGGGGAGAAAACTCTCCGTTCTTGGTTCTCCTGTAGCTGGATCCTCTGGAACCACAAGAATCCTTAGTTAGAATTAGAATGGGATTCCAATTGTTGCTCTTTGTTATCATTTAGAAAAAGATGCTACAACATATGAAAAGATTAGTATGAATATGACTTCTAAATAAAAAGAAGCTAAGTAACTACAAAATCGTTTTAGGTGACTTGTGCATGTAATATCAAACGGTTTGCTAGAAACCTCATAAGCTTAAAATGGAACTCAACATTAATAACTTATCAAATGCGACGTTCGCCTGTCAAACTTATTGAGTGACAAACAAACATCACCTAAGTGTTAACGAAGTAACTAGAAAGATTGTTAGAATCGCCTTCTTCTCGAGGGGTCATCTAGAAAGGGTCAGATGTCATATAAGGATATACTTTATAATTATTAAGAATCTCATATATGCAATCAAGTTTTGATGATATGATTCTTAATTCTTAATATTCAAATTTCTAGATTAATAATAAAAACAAGTTAAATTGAGTGTTTGTTCTGTGTGAATAGCAGATGTTCATACTTGAATCCCGATAAAAGAATCAAAACATATGTAAAACGACGCATGTGATGAATAATTATCCAGATCGAATATTAAACGCATTAGATGTTGGATTACATCACTACCATATTCATATACATTTATTCATTTACGATGGCTAATTGGGAAACTTTACATAAAGAAAGACATTTTAAAATGATAATCAAATTTTTAATCAGCCATTTGTTACACCATACTACACATGGTCACTTACTTAAGTTATAAAAAGAGAAAAAAGACAGAAAAACGTTGCATCAAACCAAAGATGATGCAGTCATGCATTCCCTACAATTGTTGTATGTTTATGTCAGTTTCTTGCTGTATAACTGTGGGTGTTAAATTTGGCTACGCATGTGGTAGCAAATTTCAAAAAGATAACATAAGCCTGGTTTGTTTCAAAAATAAACAATAGATACAGAGGCGGCCCGAGGGGGTTCCCGTGTATCACATGGATATTTCTTTGTGTAGTGTAAAATTATGTGAAATATACCGGTTTTTCATTTAATGCACATTCTCCCAAATGCACCCCCATGAGTTTTAGTCTTGAGTCCACGTCGGACTGTATAGAACTTATAACAACTTAACAACCATTAGATTGATCATTATATCATCATAGTTATCCTTAATTTAGTATATGGTGCTTCAATGTGACTTTGAATTGTTGACGACCTGATTAAATCTTGATCATAACTTAGTCATGTTTTTTGGCTCCTTCTAGATTGCAACAAGATGTACACGTGCTCTTTTACACGATCATTTATCCATACGTGATATGAGTTTTTGTCTAGCATATATTCGAATACTATATTTTGGTTTAGAACATAAAAAATTGGATGAATGGTATATATAAAGTAATGGAATCAATTCGGTAGATACAAAAGTTATTAAGTCTCCAAAGGCTTCTCCAGCACCAACTAGTTAAAAAGCTTAAACCCCAATCAGTCATCACTCACTCACTTTCAATTAATCTTGGTTCTTTTTCACCCAAAACATTTAGCAAAAAGAAAAACAAAAATTTCTTTGTATCTTCATAGTGTCCTGAACTCAAAGCCACAGTTTTTTCAAAATCTAGCAATCTTTACTCCAAAACAACTCAAACTTTTTTTTGAATTCTAGCAAGCTTTAGTGCAACAGATTCTATCTTTCTTGCAAACTCATAATTTGGTTAAGTATTTTGAGGCAAAATGGTTATAAAAAAGCCTAGAATAGTGATAATTGGTGCAGGTATGGCTGGACTAACAGCCGCAAACAAGCTATACAAATCTGGTGTGAAAAAAGGTGCATTTGAGCTATGTGTTATAGAAGGAGGTAATAGAATTGGTGGTAGGATTAATACCTCAGAATTTGGAGGTGATAGAATTGAGATGGGAGCTACTTGGATCCATGGGATTGGTGGTAGTCCAATTTACGAGATTGCGCAAGAGATTAAGTCTTTGGAATCAGATCAACCATGGGAATGCATGGATGGTTTTCTTGATGATCCAATCACCATTGCTGAAAATGGGTATGTGTTAAGTCCTTATATTGTTGATCCAGTTTCAAATCTTTTTAATAATTTAATGGATTTTGCTCAAGGCAAAAAGAAGTCCATATTGGGTGGGATTGAAAGTGACATTTGTGTGAATGGGAATGTAAGTGTTGGATCTTTTCTTGAAAAAGGTCTTGAATGTTATAGGAAGTTGGAATCAAGAAAAAATGGGAATGAAAATGGGTACGGGAATGGGGAATGGGATAAGAAGTCATTAGTAGAATCAATATTTGCAATGCATGAAAACACTCAAAGGACTTATACAGCTGCTAATGATTTGCATAAGCTTGATTACTTAGCAGAAAGTGAGTATGTTATGTTTCCTGGTGAAGAGATCACTATTGCTAAAGGCTATTCAAGTATTATAGAATCAATAGCATCTGCTTTACCGTCCGGTGTTATTCAATTAGGCAAGAAAGTTAATGATATCGAGTGGCAGCCCGAATGTGTAACAAGCGAAAATAAGCATGGTTATGGTTCAAGACCGGTAAAGATTCATTTTCTTGATGGTACGAGTATGTCAGCCGATCATGTTATTGTCACGGTTTCATTAGGTGTTCTTAAAGCAGGAGTCATAAACAAGGCTAATGATTCGGTCAGGTTTGGATTCAGTCCTACACTTCCTAGTCACAAGATTGAAGCAATTTCAAGACTCGGATATGGTGTTGTTAACAAGCTTTTCTTAAAGCTAAGTCCAGATTTTGATCTTGAACGGTTTCCGTTCTTACAAATGGTGTTCCATAAATCCGATCATTTCAAGAACCCGAAAATTCCATGGTGGATTAGGAAAACAGCTTCTTTGTCACCAATTTATGAGAAATCACGCGTGTTATTGTCTTGGTTTGCAGGTGAAGAAGCACTAAAACTAGAAACACTTCCGGATGAAGTGATTCTTGATGATGTTTCTACNATATATATATATATATATATATATATATATATATATATATATATATATATATATATATATATATATATATATATATATATATATATATAGTGTAACTTTATTTTCAGAACCCTGTTAAGTGTGAGAACTGCGAGAACCATCTTTTTTACTCATAATAATGCATAATGTATATCATGTCAATGCATAATGGCATTTTTGAAAATACATGTAATTTAATTTGACTACAAAATTAAATTAAGGGCAAAGTGGGAATTTAATATTTCCATAAAAATAGGATCACAAACCCAAAACCGTTTCCCAAACCTGTGTTTTTATTCTATTCCCAACCATCTCTCTTTCATTATTTATCTTTCTTCCTTTCAAAACCCTAGCCGCCCACTTATATGTAGCTTCATGTGTGCCCAGATCGACCCATCATATGTAATCGGATCAAGACTCCTGCAACTTCTCGTTCCTTAAACCACTAGGTCTCCCCTCAATCATGTAAGTATATCATTGTGGAATTGCACACAAATAATAGCAACACAATAATGATCAGATCGATTTATATAACTTTAGATCTAGAAAAAAAATAAAGAAATGCACATAAAAGGTTACGCGGTTTATTATATAAGTATGATCCGGCTCATGTCGAGTAGAAAGCTATACTTATTGAACTCCACTTGTCGAGAATAATGATCTGGTGTTATTGCATTTTTCATGTCAATTTTAGCATCAACTTTTGTGTTTCAGTAGTATTATTTTTTAAGTTTGTTGTGATGTTTCATGTTTCAGCAGTATTTTTTTGGGTTTGGGTATTTTGTTCAATCTAATGTTTATTCAAATTCTATATAGGTTTTAGTATCGATAAAACTATAAGAGATGAATATTGGGTCTTGTGAAAAAGATTGATTTATTTATTTATTTTTATTTTTATTTATTTTTTATTTTTTCAGTTTTGGTTTACGTCTTTATGAATGCTACTAATGGATACTACTTTAAGAGATGAATATTGGGTTTTGTGAAAAAGAAGTCATGGGGGTCTATTTTATTTTATTAGTTGTTCTAATATGATTAGTTGTAGTTCATTTTTATTTT
Source organism: Artemisia annua (assembly GCA_014162995.1). Taxonomy (NCBI): domain Eukaryota; kingdom Viridiplantae; phylum Streptophyta; class Magnoliopsida; order Asterales; family Asteraceae; genus Artemisia; species Artemisia annua. The sequence continues at coordinate 86,545 of LBNU01023198.1, forward strand.
ATTTTTGTTTTGTTAATAGAGTAACCTTTATGTCAGATCATTGAAGGCTTTAGATATTAACGATACCATTGTGTCGAAATTAGGATGGTTGTGCTTTTAAGATCTTGTTTTAGACCTTTAGTTATGTAGGAAAAAACAGTTCCATCAAATAACGTACGAGTGTTTTACTTATTTAGTTTGGTGTTGTTTACGTATAAAACATATATGTTTTCGTATAGAACATATATGTTTTTCGTATAAAACATATATGTTTTGTGTTTGGATTAATGCTTACGTATAAAACATATATGTTTTGTGATTGGATTTTATATGTTTTGCATACAAAAAAATTGGTCTCTTGTTTATTTGTGTTTTCTGGTTTAAGCTTGTGCATGTGTGTTACGTTATCTTGAGTTTTATTTTAAAAGTATTTAATCTTGACTATTACTTTTTTCTAGGCGTGACAATATGTTCTTTGAAGGCGTACACATAAACGGGAAGTACATATATGTTCTTGGAAGGTGTGCATGTATGTTCTTGGAAGACATGCACACATGTTTGAAAGAATATGATGAGAAACTTCAAATACATATGTTTTATGCACATACATTCTTATAGGGCGTGCATATGTATATTCAAAATGCTACATTTGATTTGTATTTCATTTTGATATAAAATTTGTGTATTATATTATGTTTTTGCTTTGTAATAAATCTAAAGGTTACGACTATAATTTCTGTTTTTAGTTTTATTTAAAAAGTTTATAGAGTATACTATAGAAACATATGTGCAATTACATTTTAACTAAAATTCATTTGAAGTTTAAACTATTGTACAATAAAAACACATGTAAATTTACATTATTTAAAAATATATATATATATATATATATATATATATATATATATATATATATATATATANGAGAGAGATTATATAAATTATCAGTATATATATATAATATATACTATATATATATATATATGACTTGACTTTAGAAATACGGATGCTAAGAAAAAAAAAAAAAAAAAAAAAAAAAAGTCGAAAATTATGTGTATTTAAAACGGATTTAAGAAAAAATATAAAACATGCAAATTGTCTTTTACAATATACCCTTGAGATTAAATAATATTTTTAATATTGAAAAAAATCTCATTGGTCTAGAAAAGTTTCTCGCAGTTCCCGCACTACACGGGTTCCGAAAATAAAGCCCATATATATATATATATATATATATATATATATATATATATATATTATAATATATATAATGTAATATTATATATATATATAATATATATAATATATATATATATATAGTGGAGCGTTCAAATGAAGAAATCAAATTTATGTGAGACGCGAGAAGCAATCATAGCCACTTCATTTTTATCATCCTTTAACTTTGATCTAATAGCAATATTAGTTAATCAACTTTTTGAAATTCTAAAAAAATTTTGCAAAATTCTTAAAATTTTCGAAATTTTTCAAAAACAATTTTGAAAAAAATTTTCGATTTTTTTTTTTCGAAAATCATTTTTTCCGAAATTTTTTTTTCCTAAAAAATTTTTTTCCGAAATTTTTTTTTCCCGAAAAAATTTACCGAAAAATTTTTACCGAATTTTTTTTTTCCGAAATCTTTTTCATCACATGTGAAAAAAAAAATTCCACGAAATGTTTTTGTCACGTGATGAATTTTTTTCGTCAACACGTGAAAAAAAAATTTCGTCGAATGTGAACAATTTTTTTCGTCACATGTGAAAAAAAATAAATTTCCGTCACATGTGAAAAAAAATTCGTCACATGTGAAAAAAAAAATTTCGTCACATGTGAAATTTTTTTTTTTCGCTTGTCAAAAAAATAATTCAAAAAAAATTCAAAAATTTTTCATTTTTTTCAAAAAAAATTTCGAGAATTTTTGAAAAATTTTTGAATTTTCAAAAAATTAGTAACTAATATTAGCCATTAGATCAAAGTTAAAGGAGGTTAAAATGAGTACTAGGATTATTCTCGCGTTCTCACAAAAATTTGATTTCTCACATGAATGGCCCCCTATATATATATATATTATATATATATATATATAATATATATATATATGATATACATATATATATTATATATATATATATATGTGTGTGTGTGTGTGTGTGTGTGTGTGTGTGTGTGTGTGTAATACACACACACACACACACACACACACACACACACATATATATATATATATATATATATATATATATATATAATATAAATATAATTATATATATATTATATATATATATATTATATATATATATATATATTATAATATATAACTTATTTACCATCAACCTTATACCATCAAACTAAATGTTTACCAACTTAGTTTCTTGTCATGACTCTTGCAAGTTTGTAACTAAAGAAAATGTATGAAATAATACCCTTTTAGATTGCTTAGTCCTCTCCCTCTGGTCGAGCATGAGCAATTTTCTTGCGATACTTAGTTGACATTCATAAAAAGTATCTAATGAGTTATGGGTTCGATACACTTCTTTCACAAAAAGACAAATATTCTTTGTTGATTATCAGACAATTACTTATTCAAATTTTAAACTGCGTGTGGGGCTAATAGTTTCATTTCATATGTCTTTGCTTCTATAGGATATATAGTTCTTACTTGTGAGCTATCTCCCTTCTCTAGTCAAGCGTGGCTTTACTCCTATAAGCTAGTTCTTACTTACGAGCTCTAACTCCTTACCATCATCTATCCCACCGTAGAACTCCGGTCAAAGTAAGTCGTGTATGTAATTTTATGGATATTAGTGAGTACTGTACGTAGCTCCAAGCAAAATTCTTTTATGGTGTGGGTATTGTAGCTCTTTGGCAGATATAGAAGTGGCGGAATAAGATTACTCGTGCTATTTCGGAAACTAAGTTGAAATTAGAGCATTTTTGTTTCTATTCAACATTCATCCAAGTTGTGGATCTCGAATCGTTTTCATAAGCAGGGGCGTCCGAATCGGGACAAAAGGGTCACTAATCCAAGAAGGCTAACACGCTTTAATGGTGCAGCATCTTGGTTTGCTTGCTTTGGCTTTTGTATTTTGAGGTCTTTGCCTTTGGTGTTTTTAGCTGGTATTTCTTATGTTTTTTTTTCTCTCTTTCGGCTCTCTAGATGGCCTCGAGTTTGTATATGTTTCTTCCCCCAGATGCTTTTATACATGCATACCTAAAGTCATGTCTAATCCATTAACAATTTGACACATCACTCATGTATTTTCTCTTTCTAAATCTTCACTTTTGATTTTTCCGCTTAGCATCATCTTGTTATTAGTTATGTTTTTAGTTATGCATTTTAACCATGAAAATCATTTTCCCAAATAGAATATATGGATGTTTGTTAAAAACGAAATAACAACTTCTCATTGTAATTTTCTATCCTAGTTTTATGACTCTATGAGATAAATATAACTTACTTATTTGATATGCATTCTATTGTATTCTTCATCGTTTATACATGCTTTTTTAAATTCCTAAGACCAAAATACAGAAATGATTTAGTCATTTAGAACGATATAAAGTGAAACAATAAAAAGCTTTATACTCCAATTTGTGCTCAAAGAGGCACCTCTCTGTTGCCATCCCACGATTGGCTAAAGAATCTTTGGACTTTCCAATTTAATGGCTAATTATGAAACATGTTTATGCAAAGCAAAAATGACCCACTTCACCTATCAAACATCATCAAATATCACTTTAACTTTGTATCATCATTTTCACTACCTCATAATAAGTAAATTTGACTTTTAAAATTGATTGTATCAACTTTTACAAAAATGTGAAAAACAATGTTTCTTTTTTTCATTATGATAAAAAGTAAGAACAAAGTGATTGTACTCTATATAAAAGTTTTTATTTATCAACCCCAAATGATTAAGTTTTGGATGTGTAAATTGCTATTATTATGTTAGAGAATATTGTGCCTTATGATTGCATCTTTTTAGTAATTTAAATTAACTAAAATTGTAGGTTTAACTATTTCACAAAATATATTAAACACACTCTAAATGAATAAGTTTGACTTCACTAACTTTAATCATGATTCAATCGATCTTTTTTGCTTTCACTTTAATATTTGTATAGAAAAAGAACTACATGACATCTTAAACAAAAATTTAGATTAATTTACATCTTTCCAAATAACACTAACATATTCGTAACTATACTATTAAATTTTCATAGTGTTTACAAAGACAAAATCTACTATTTTCTTCTGAAACAATGGCCCCCTTTTTTGATATGCAAATCTTGGATTGCCCTCACCACATACACACAAGGGACCATGCTCTATTTTTTTTGCTCTAAGCCATAAATGAACAAAAACAGACAGGAACCAAGGATTGGTTGGGAGATCGAATCAAGATTGGGGACCGAAAGGACTGGGGCCGAATATACCGGTCAGGACCGCACGATTAGTTATGGTCATAATAGATTTTACCAAGGAAATTAAAACTTGAACCAACACTCTTTTGATCAGACAACTTACACGTACATCGTTGATCTAAAAACCTTGGGTAAAAATGTGATACACCAGATGTAACTAAAAATGGTAGCTTCAAATGATTATAATAATCAAAAACAATTTACCCAAACAGTATGTTTTGTATGTTATTAAGTTAAAGGCCAACAAATAAATAGGGATCCGTCAGGACCATTATGCCTAGATCGGTCCTCGACTTGAGAACCAAACTACCATTAGGGCTAAAAACAAGCAACTAAGAGACGGCCTAAGATGTATCGGTCTTGGGACCACTCATTTGTGCAACTCGTGAGTAAGAACATCAATGCTATTAGGTATAGAGGCGACGAGAGGTAGAAGAAAAAGAAAGTAAACACACATAAATAACAATTAGGAAATCATATTCTGGGAACTTGACATCAATCATCGATAATAATCACAATGATATTGTTGTACGTTCTCATACGCACAAAAGAGTAAAAGGTAGGAATATGTAACTAACTTATCACTTTTTTGCTTTCTTGTGCAGCTATTTTTTTTCCTATGCATCAGCCTTTTGAATTCCGTCTATTATATGTATTTTGTGACCATTTTACCCTTTCATTTATCAATACTCTTATTAACCGCGGGGGGGGGTNGAATCCTTACGTACACAATCAATGTTTTAAAACCTAGGTTGACCCTGCCGGTTCAATTGGGAATCGGGCTAGATGTGATTAGGTTTTTGCTTATTTGATAACTGGATTGAACAACTGGTTTTTCTTTAACCAGGTTTGATAAACCCGACTAGCTCGTGACTTTTATTAAAATATCTAAAAAAACCTTTTTTCCCATAAACTTTTCTAAGTTTAATTCACAAGTTGAAGTGGTTATGATTATGTTACTTAAAACTTGTAAAAACAACAAATTAGAATTATAAACTAACTTAGAAACACCAACTAATATAGTTTTAATATAGTCTGTTATAACTTAGAATTATAAGTTGACTGTTTTTGCAAATCTTTGCTTTAATATTATAGATATATACCTCAAAACAAAGCTTATTGATAAAGTCTTAATTTTATTTCATCGGTTCAGTCGAATGTAAGAATAAATTCGGATAAATCATGATATCATGCAACATTACATATTAAATATAGGAAAAAAATATACATACGCATAGAACCGGCTCAATGCGGTGGTTCAACCGGTTGAATTGGTAATTCGGTGAACTGGCCATATATCGCTAGAAAAACCAGATTTTATAACATTGTGCACAACTGAAGAAACTTCTTTCCTCAATCTTTGACTGGCAAAATGATGATGCGTGTTAGAGTGTAACTTAGAACTAGTGATCAGGGTGGAGCATTGAACCATAATTTTCTTTTATAATGTAAAACTGTTGTAAAAAATTTGGATATTTGTATTACAAGTCTTCCATTCAAACTAAATGCATCTGATAACTATTATTTCGAGTCCGTTCATGCTTGAGATACAAATGATTTTATGACAGGGTCGGCCCAAGGGGTGAGGGTTTACAGGAACCTTATAAATTTTTGTCCCGTAGTGTAATTGTTTGTCAAAAAAACCCTAATTTTTTTAAATGAACATGGTCTTCAAATGTTGTGTCACATGTTTTGTTTAGTTAGTTCATTGTATTGTAACCAAATTGTGAACTCAATCACTTATGGATCCGGGTTCGCTGTTGTTTATGACCTCACCTCGTTATTGGACACCTAATTGAAGTTTAACGGGATAAGTAGACGGAGTAGTCCAACAGTATGCAACATTTTTTTTTCTTTAATTGTTAAAAGGAATTTTATATGTTGATCTTGATCTAAAATTTTCTCACAATGTGCTTGTTAGCTAGAAAAAATTATTAAGTTCAACATCACAATTATAAGTACCTATAAAACATCAGTTATTAAAAAATGCATAAAACATTAGGTGCATGTCCTTTTCGATATCTATTACTGTATCTAATATGCTTTAAACTATTAAATACGTTATCTAATGGCATATTAAACCTTGCTTTATGGGCCTATATGATGAAAGCATCCTACTTTAACTTAATACCCCAATAACAAGTCAAGACATAGTGGTAGACGAATCTATTAGGTCTTATCCTAGAGGCCAACATCACATTTTCGAAATATGTATTTCTTAGTCGAAATCTAGTAAGATAGGTTGAACTAAAATTTTGTAGGCCATTGATGTTATATATTGTTAGAGTAAATTGCAAAGTCGTCCATGTGATTCGGCCAAATTGCATGTTTCGTCCATATCATTTTGAAAGTGCATGCACCGTCCATGTGATGAACTTAGGAGTGCAATTTTCGTCCCTGGCCAAAATAAAATATGACTAAATTACCCTTATCTTATTTCACTTTAATAAAATAGAGAGAATGGACATTTTAGTTTTCTCAGAGACGAAAATTGCACACGCAAGTTTCCCATAAAAGCGGTGTCTGCTCTTTAAAAAAGTTAAGGATGAAACATGCAATTTGACCAAACCTAATTTATTCTTATTGTTAATTGTGGTCAAGAAAAAACCAGTAAGTTGATATGGTCGATTATGTAGCTAGTTCTTATGTGATGATTTTTTTTACATAAACTCGTAGAAATTGGTCGTTTTCTTATATATTTCAAGCTTGATTCTTGAACCATAGATAAAATAAGTAACTAAGGCCTCTGGTCGTGGTATGTGAGTGACTTATTAACAAATTGGTTGTGGGTTTAAAATTTCGTTTGTGTCGTTTGTGGGATATAATGAGTGAGAAAAAATGTGTAATGATAGATTGTCGTTAAGAAAAACGTTAGAAGGAGACCCGAGGCGAGAGCCTTGGATCCACCTTGCACAAGAATGAAGGTATTTATTTATTTATTTATTTATTTATTATTATTATTTTTTTTTGCGATAATGAAGTTCGTATCATATGTACATGTTGTATGATTAATCAATAAAATGTACATGTTTAGAAAAGTGGATTTTATGTACTCATTAGATTTTGATGTTAACATGAATCATATATGTTATCATAGACATTACATTAGCAAAAAATGAAAAAATATTACCTTATAATTTCAATTATTCAACCACTCTATTGAACATTTCACCTTGATCAAGACTCATCACCCACATGTGATGGATTTGGTTCACCACACTCAAAAGTTCTCACACAACTGTCACCTCTAAAAGCTTCTTGTTAATTAGCTTGAGAAGTTATTAATTCTTGATTATTGCTCTAAAATATGATTCATCAATTTTAAATACATATGATTATAGTTATACCTAATGTATATAGATTTTGAAACCCTACCAAAATCTTTTTCAAATGTAGTGCATATGCAATGTTTTACATAATTAGTGGTCAAATTAAATATTCTAACAGAGCTAAAGTTAAGAGTTGATGACCCTCTAAAAAAATTTAATCCCATTCTAATTTTGTAATGATACGCCAATCGTGACAATTGTGTAATGAGTATTAAAATAAAAGATTCAAAATAAGCATACTTAAGTATGATTTAATACATACATACTTTTTGACGATATCTATCGCCTGTTATTTTCAGTTAAACGTGGCGTTTCCCTGATCACTGAAACATCTATAAAATAATCGTGAATATATATTACACGTAACTCTTTTATATATCTTATTCGATGTTAAGCAAAATTAATAAGTACAATATAAACGGGTGTTGAGGTTGTACCAAAACATGATTTTAATAGTAAAAAACTTGGATATTAGTGAAGTGATAGTTGCTTAGATCAACTAAAGCATCATTAAGTAAACAATAAGTATATGGGATCAAGGTAAAGCATCATTATCAAAGGTCAATCAAGCCAATTAGTCAAAATCTCGAGTCCCTCCTAATTTGACTAATAAGACCCCACCTCTTTTGTTGTGGCCAACCAACATTTAGAATATGATATCATGCAAAACAATGTTTGTATCGAAATGTATAACGTCCAAGATGCACGGCTCATATAAACCAAAGTTTTCACATCGGGATCCTAATCGGAATCATTGTCATTTTTGCAAGATCGGATTGGGATATTAAGATCTTATTATAATGTCATTTTCTTAATAGTCTTTATAATATTGTTCAAATCTACAAATTATTATATGTCATAAAAACAAAATTGTATTAATGTTTTAGGAAAATATTGTCTTAAATTATGAATATGGAATGTTTAAAAAGATTAGCATGTGGTTTTTAAATTTTATAAAAATAATCCAAATTTTTAAGTTTTTTAGTTTGCGGTTCGAGAAAAGTAAGATCAGATGTGATTAGATTTTAAGATTATATGATCAAGATCGGAATCTTATAAGATATTAAGCTTGCTAAGATCCTACATAAAATCCTTATCGTTTTTGCTTTATGGTATCATAAATCATAAGATCCTAAAATCAAAATCGAAATCTTAACAACTATGATAAAAAAAAAAAAAACTATGCATTTGGAAACTAAGGTCTAATATAGAGATTTATCACAAGGTTATAAAAAAAAAAATATGATACCATTCTCATACTATTCACACCATGTACTATTAGCAAACTATTTTACTTAGAGAAATGATATATCCTTTTGCTAATTGTTTCTATTTATATTCCTACTCATAGGATCCTGATAAGTGTCAAAATTGATAATTTAGATGTAATTAGATAATGAATGAAGAAAAAACATATAATATTCTTGTGTGTAGGAGAATAAGTAGACTTATAATTTAGGAGGATGTATCAGTACTCTTTTACTAATTGTTTGTATTATGTTTAGGCCAACTAAATATAATATCAACAATAAGTAATATAGTCTGCTAGCACGTAGTTCATATAGTGTGTTTAAGTTTGACGGAGTTACTTATCATTGCCACCACTACGGTATGTGGTAGAATCAATACGGGACAAAAGACCGGATTTTTATAAGCTGTTGTTTGCGATTATTGTTAGGAATTGGTATTATTTAGAACTACCGATTATCGTTAAATTATAAAACTCATACTGAAACTGTATAGATCGATGATCAATCATAACCATTAAGCTAGTGTTTTATAACCAAGAAAATGGTAACATTGTGCCATTGTGGCGAAGAAAATCTTTTTACTATCATAAGCTCATAATACAAGCAATGGGCCAACTTTGGCTTTGGTTTCAAAGTTAGTTTATATGGGCTTTGGCCCTAATTTTTAATCTCTATTTTAGGAAACATATGAGTAATCAACACTAGCCCACGTTTGTATCTCTTCAATAGTCATTTATTGCATGTTCTTCCCAGTGAATAGACTCGCATACAAGTATACAACACAAAGCCCACACACACTAGATACGCTGTGTTTGGCGCGGAGATTACAGGAGGGAGCTTATAGGGCTTGAGCTTTTAAAATAAGCTAGTTTATACAATAACATTTATTTTTCATACAGGCTTGCAGAAGCTTTTATAAGCCATAAGCCTCCATAAGTTAAAGCCAGTTGAAACGGCGTCAAATTCTTTAAATACTCGCAAAAATATATTTGAATTTAATTTGATGTGATTTTATACGATTTTATATTAATAAACTTCAGCTCCAACTATTTCGGTAAACAATTTTATAAAAATATAAGCTTCAGCTTCGAGTTTATAATAGGGGCAATTCCATATTTCCCCAGTAAAAACATCAAAATTCCATATTTCCCCAAACATGCATCAAAATCATTGTACAATATGAATTATTCACTTGTAAATTGGGTAAATATGACATTTGGTGGTTTAGATTGGGTAAATATGGAATTATCCCCATAGTATACACATGTACACATGTGTGTGCACTACGTATGTTGGCATACAGTATGCTTGTATAATCTATGTGTGTCTCGAGTAGTTTTGTTCAAAAGGCATGTTCGCTATCATTAGATGTGATAGGTCGGTACGCAATGTCACGGTCCGTTTTATACGATTTAAAATTTGACGCTTTGGTTCTATAAGATATTGTTAGATTTGACATGTCACTAGATGTGTTTCAATTTTTATATTTTATGCATATAAGATAAAATAAAGAGAAAACTAAAACTACATATATTTTCTCGACATACATATATCGATCTCAAGTTCCATTTGCATAGGAGTTACGTTTTTATCCCAAAGTTTTTTTTGTATCTCAAAATAAAGTTTTATAAGCGAGTTAATGTAATGATCACACTCTTTTTAGAGCACACGGCACAACGAACTAAGGGGGTTGGCAATGGGTGCGGTAGNATATATATATATATATATATATATATATATATATATATATATATATATATATATATATATATATATATATATATATATATATATATATATATAGTGTTAGTTGTGGCAGTAGACTATGGATATTCTTGAGGAAGAAGATGATTACTTTGGGTTGGTAATACATGTTTGACCCTTAAAGTTTTTATTGTTTACATTTCGCACCTTAATGTTTCTAAAGTTTTTAAAGCTATATATTTAATTAAAGGCAAGTAGGTTACAAAATTAACAGTTTTAACCCTTGTCTAATATTATGTAATGTTTATTTAATTTTAATGAAATTTTAGTATTTAATAAATTTTAATAAAGTTTAAAAAAGAAAAAAGAAAAAAGAAAAAAAAAGTGAGTGAAGGGTGAGGGGTGTGTTGCCAACAAAAAATGAGTGAGGGAAGGAAAAAGTGGGGGGATGATGTGGCATAAAAGGATTGGGTGGAAGTGAGTGAAGGGAAATGGGGTGAGGGGTGTGTTGCCAACCCCCTAATAACAAGCTTTTAGAATTTTTTGTTACCCAACAACATGTAATACTGCGTTATTGTTGGTGTCATTCATCCCATTACTAGCCCATTAACGGCCGTGGTTGGTAATTTATTATTATTATTATTATTATTATTATTATTATTATTATTATTATTATTCGGTTTTGTGATTAAGCGAGACTCAAATGCATGAATAACAGTTATAGCTGAGGATGGTAATAACAGTGAAGGTATTTCAGTTATTATGTTGTTATTGAATGTATGCTGAGATGCCTCACAATAACAGTTATTGGTGTATCATTTCACTTAGCTCTCTTAATCATATGTTTTTCTTATACTAACAATAATTTTGAAACAAAAAAAAAAATAATTGGTTTTTGCAAAAATAAAAATAGGGTAAGATTTCAAGATGAGTCCAAAAGCTCTAAGACTTGGCCCATGTCGTCATGTCGACAATTGAAGTCGACTTAGGGTGCGTTTGGTTCGCAGAATGTTTTTGAAGAAATTGTAATCTTTGAAAGGAATTGTAATTTGAATGAATTATAATTCAAAGAATTGGAATGTGTTGGAATTGTAATCTGTTGGAATTGTAATTGATAAAATCTGTCATTATGTTTGGTTAACTCGCAACGTAATGTAATTCAGAAAATAATAATAATAATAATAATAATAATAATAATAATAATAATAATAAAAAAATATTAATAATAATAAAATAATAATAATATTATTTATTAAATAATAAATTATTTAATATTATTTATTAAATAATATAATAATAATAATATTAATAATAATAAATTATTATTAATAATAAAAGTAATAATAATAATAATAATAAATAATAAAATAAAATAATAATAATAATAAAATATTAATATTATTAATAAAATATTAATAATAATAATAAAATATTATTAATAATAAAAGTAATATAATAATAATAATAATAATAATAATAATAATAATAATAATAAAATAAAATAATAATAATAATATATTAATATTATTAATAAAATATTAATAATAATAAAATAATAATATTATTATTTATTAAACAATAAATCATTTAATATTATTTATTAAATAATATAATAATAATAAAAGTAATAATAATAATAATAATAATTGTTATAATAATAATAAATAATAAAACAAAATAATAATAATAAAATATTAATATTAGTAATAAAATATTAATAATAATAAAATAATAATATTTATTTATTAAATAATAAATCATTTAATATTATTTATTAAATAATATAATAAAATAATATTAATAATAATAAAATATTATTAATATTAAATGTAATATAATAATAATAATAATAATAATGATGATAATAATAATAATAATAATAAATATTTTTTAATAATCATAATAATAATATTTTTATAAATACTGATACTTTGAATTATAAAATACTGAATTACAACGTAATTCAAAACTTTCCATCCAACTTGCTATGTAATCTGAATTACCTCCCTTGATGTAATTGGAAGGATTGAATTACAATTACATTGCAAACCAAACGGCTTACGTAATGTAATTTCAATTACAATTACATCCGTTATGTAAACCAAACGCACTACGTAATGTAATCAAATTACAATTACATCAAATTACGTCCAATTACAACGAACCAAACGGGGCCTTAGCATTCTAGCAATGTGAAAAGACTAACCAAAGGCCAATTCCACCTCAAGGACCAATTACCCAATGTTTTTCTCGGTCATCTCATACGTACCAAAGCATTTAAAGGTGTCTGTTTTAGTACCAAAATGTCAACATTATTAGAGCATGTCGTACGACAACACTTGAGTGAAAGGTTCCCAGGTGCATTAATCTATTTAGTGGTTAACAATAAATGACCATTATAAAGGAAGTAACAATCTCAACCACTTTCTTACACATGAAGTGATTACACTACTCTTTAGCTTTCTAGATGAATAAATACGGTCATTGTAACCTAAGGGTGCTCATCGGGCGAAAACCGGACCGGACTGAGAAAACCGGACCGAACCGAGACCGAATCCAGCAAAAAATCTAGAACTAGACCGGACCGAATGCGGTCGGTCCGGTCTCGGTCTGGTCTCGGCCCAAATAGGCTAAATGTTCGGTTTTAAGCCGGACCGAGACCGAAATAATAAAAAACCCTAGACCGAGACCGGACCGAATGTGGTCGGTCCGGTCTCGGTCCAATCCGGTCCGGTCGGTTTTGTCGGTCGGTCCGGTCCATCCCTATTGTAACCAAATGGGTTTCAACCTAGCGATATTCGTGTAGTGTGAGATTTTCCTCAATCAAATGATTGTGACTTCAAATCTCGTTGAAATAGTCGTGTGAGATGTGTGTGCTATATAGTGTGACTTGTAATTTTTTTTCAGAAAACATGTGAGTTCATTATAGTATCATTTTGGAATAGCAAAATGGAAAAGGCTTAATATGTTAACGTATCAAAATGGTTTATATCCTTCTGTAATGCACAAGTGTTTTGATGCAAAATTTAGAATTAATGATGTGATATTACTGACAGTGTGTTCATGGCACACGTTAAATGATCAAATGCAATGAATCATAATCTACTTTTTGTTCTACTGTATGTGTTTAGGATAGTGACAACTCTAGCGATATACTTCGTGTTTAAGATGTCATTGTTCCTCACTTCCTTGTGATGGCTACTTACTTCATATGTCTCAAAATCAAGGTTCTAAATAGCGTGAGGTGTGGCGTGGCGGCATGGTCAAGCCTCAAGCCTTAGCGTGAGGCGTGGCGGCATGACGTTTTTAAGGCGGCAAAAAGTATTTATAGATTGATAGATTTATATTATATTTCATTAGTATATCATATTTCATATACATCGAGTTTACAAAAAGTGTTATACATAAGCAATGAAGTCAAGAAACTCTTTTTACATTTGTAATTTTCTTCAAATACTAGTAAACCCCTAAACGCCAAATACGAGTAAACCTCAAATACGATGCCCAAATTCCAATTACTAGTAAATCTCCTAAACGTCTCAAATACCAGTACACCTTATCGCGCCTCATTTCATGCCAAGCCTTAAGACGATGCCTTGGTCTATTGCGTGGCGTGGAGGTGACTCCTCGCGCCTTTGCGAGGCCTTTGCGGCGCCAAGGCGCGCCTTTTAGAACACTGCTCAAAATTGTTCATCTTTATATTTTAAGATGTTTTTAATAATTGGCTCATTTTTATTTCACTAATTAAAATAAACTTTAGTAGGTGATGATAATATTTGATTGGTTAAAGAGTATATAGATCTCATTTTTCTTGTGTGAGTTTTGTTTTTGTTTTTTTTGTTTTTTTTGTTTTTTTTTATTAACAATAATTTTGCGATATAAGGAGTAAGTTACAGTGCTATGTCGTAAATGATAAGTTGAAAACCTTTCTAGATCATGTAACGTTTACCGTTTAGTATACAATGACCGTGTAGAAATGAATGTTTAGCTTAACTTCGGTATGTTTAACAAAATGGGCTAGAGCTAGAATTGTAGTTACGAAGACATACCATTATAAAAGCTTTCATAACTTATGTGACAAACAAAATTTATTTTCTAAGTTAGCTTATAACCCCTGTACGCCTTCTATATAGACGCACACGCCAAATACACCCTTTGTTTCGAGCTCCAATCTAGTTATCTACGATTAATATTTAAGGGTGCGTTTGGTTCGTAAGTGGGATTGGAATTGAATTCGGATTTTGGAAAGGTTTGAAAGAAGTGAGAAATGAAAAAAATGGGGCCCGCAGGTTTCAAGTGAAACCACACAACTAAGGTAGGAATGAAATCTATCATTTCCTCATTTCCTCATTCCCAAATTGTAGGCCCCGCCTAAAAACCAAACATAGGTTTTAATCTTTCTTTCATTCCATTCCTTCCAAAAGCATGAACCAAACGCACCTTAACTTTTATGTCACGAGTTACTGCTACTTAGCATTACTTGCAATTTATAACAAAATAACAAAATTAAATTTTTTACTACTAATAACTTTTCCATTTTAACATTTCCATTTCATCAAAATCCTTTCCTTGTATCCCAAGTCTTTACAAACCATCCCTCTAAAAATCCTAAACCCCCTCTAAAAACCAAACCGCGTGACCACCACTCACTCCCCCCGCATCTCACCACCACCCTCACCCTCCCCCAAAAAACTCGCCAACATCTCATCTTCCCACTCCCCTTCCACCCACCCACGCGCCTCATCCGCGACTCCCTCACACGCGCCACCAACGAATCCACTACAACTAATCCCAGCCATATAAGAAGTATCAGAATCAGAAAATGAAGAGCCGCAAAGCTCCTCGTTGCCGTTGATGGTGACGTAAGCAGCTCCCGTTTGGAACATTAAAGGCAGCCAGTACGGATAACCGTTTATTATCTTCACTTTTGTGTTTTGCCACGTCATCATCTCACTCCATGAAGAAGCTTCTTCTAGAAACTTCGACAACTCGTTTTCTTCTTCTTCTTCGTTGTTATTTTGCCACGTCAGCATACCTTTTGTCTCATCTGTAACAACCTCACCGTTAAACTGCCACGTCAGCATGCCTTTTGTATCGTCGTTTACGTTGACCGGCGTTGTTTCCGTCGTTAATCCACCGTTGTTGTTGATTTGCCACGTCAGCATGCTCTTGTTCATCTCACCGTCACCGTTAACCTCCGTCGCCGGTAACTGCCACGTCAGCATGCCTTTTGTACCGTCGCTTACGTTGACCGGAGAATAACCGTCGCCGTTGTTCATTTGACACGTCAGCATGTTTTTCATTTCCGCCGTCGTTAGTCCGCCGTTGTTGTTGTCCAGCAGCCACGTCAGCATGCCTTTTTCCGGCGAAAACTCACCGTTAGCATCCGTCGTTACTCCGCCGTTGTTTTTGAGCTGCCACGTCACCTCATCATTACCTTCAACATTTTCCGGCGAAAACTCACCGTTAACCGCCGTCGCTACTCCGCCGTTGTTGTTCAACATCCACGTCAGCTTACCTTTCACCTCATCATCCTCCGGCGAAAACTCACCGTTAACCGCCGTCATCTCCGTCGTAACTCCGCCGTTGCTGTTGTTGAACTGACACGTCATCACACCGTTAACATCATCAACATTCTCATCACCTTGGATATCAAAATGCCACGTCATCACCGTAGATATTTTGCTAGTTATTACTACAAGTCACATAGCGGTGGTTTGTTTATGAGTGAGTGTGTGTGTATTTATATATGGACAATAAATAAATAAATAAATAAATGTATACAGGGATGGAGCCAGGCGGGGTCCCGTGGGTGTCCGGGACACCTATGAATTTTTTCGACGTAGTGTTAATTTTAAGAAAAAACATCGATTTTTCCCAAATGTACCTTAAATGACTCCGGTCCATCGAAATGTGTTGTTATTTTTATTTAGTTAGCATCTTAAACTCTATTATACTACAGTTAAAAAAAAAAAAAAATTGTGCACCCGGTAATATTTATTCCTGGCTCCGTCCCTGAATGTATAGATACAGGAAATGTGTATGTATATATATAAAGAGAGAGAAAGCCCTCCGTCTCAAAATTATTTTCACGAGACAAGAATTACAAAGTTTAATAAAAGTGGGACAACTTTTGTTTTTAATCAGTCAAAAAGAATATTCTTCTATTATATTCTCTAGTTTTTACTAAAAGATGAAAATGGACAATTAATTTGAGACATCTAAAAATAGAAATGTGGACAATAATTATGAGATGGAGGGAGTAATAAAGTTTGTTTTGATTTTGAGGGGTGTGGAATGCGTGTACGAATAACGTACTGATGATATTCATATTGATAGGGATTTTTTATCAAATAAGACAAAAAATTATGACAGGGTGGCAGGAAAATGTGACACGTGGAAAAGTCATGGATTGTACAATTGTGTAGTGTGGTAGTGGACTAGTGTGTGGTTGCATTATCTTGTGTATGGTGAGAAACTGAGAATTATACCAAAGGTGTTGTTACTCATTTAGGGGTGTTTTTTGATTTCGACTTAACTGAGTTAATACGAAGGAAACTGAATTAATTAAGTTAAATGGAAACTATTTGTTTGTGACTTAATAGAGAAAGATAACTGAAAATATTAAGTAATAAAACTGAGGTTGTCTGCATTAAATCATCTGTTAATTAAAATGACTTAATTAAAAAAATTAAACAAACAAGCACTTAGTGTTACTTTTTTGCGTGAAAGAGAGGTTTAGCGATTTTCATTTTGCTTGCTATATCAGTTTTTTTTTCTCCGACAATCTATATGCAACTTTTTATCACATTGAAGCGACCGCTGCTACAAAAAACATATCCAACAAATATTCCTTTTTGATTAATCAACATACACACATTTTTGTTTGTTTTTGATAGTCTAATAGGTCGTGCTCTCGACCACTTCGCGCCAAACCCAACTTGCCGACCTCCAACGACTGAATGGCCACACTAAATGCGACCCACACGACCTCCAGCGACCATTCGGTAGATCTTCATTGTTGTGTTTAGTCTCGTCGTCACTTCAGCTTTTCAAAGTAACATCTTATTATCATTTTTATACTACTAATGATGAGACCAAAAAAAGAGATTCAAGTAGCACTAGCACATCAACATCAACTCAGCTTTATATCTCCTTGACCAAACACTCGTAATATGAAAACCGCAGTCACAACAAAGAACAATGCCAAAAAATAAATTAAAAACACACGCACACAAACCCACTTCATTTGTTCAGTTGGCCTGATAGACCACAAGAATGAAAATCAAGGGGGGACGCGTTGGTTTGGCTCGACCGACCAAACCATTTGGTCTCATTACTAGTAGTCTTACAGGTGTAGTGTAACTAATTAGGCAAACACATAAAAATATCTCTTTTATGCAAACATAACTGACAACATACTCTGCACACACTCACACTAAGAAATAAGTGTTTTGTTTGGGGGTGTAGACCACGGAACCAACCCCAAAACCTCTCTTACGCGTGTCAACCTTATACATGCGTCGCGGATGACCGCGTGTAAAGGTGGTCTTTCGTGTGTAAAAGGTGACACTATAACAGTTGGTTTTAGCTCAAGATTTACAAAATTATAGACTTTTACTAGCTTATCATGTCATATTTTTATATACCACAACAACAGTTACAAAATTACCCGACTATTTTATAAACTTACTCAAGTTTATATAAGTTTATAACTTGATCATTTGCTTCATGAAAAGGACTTACTTAAAGTTTATGCTCGTGAATCATAACGTGTGCAATGAAATAATTTATATGCTTGATGACAGATGAACTCGCATCACTTTAAACCATTTTTATGAACTCCAGAAAAAGTGATTTTACGTAGAAAGATAAGTGGTCACGAGGTATAAAGGTATATATCATTTTTTAATTGTTTTACATGTTTTTATTCGACTACGACAAGATATTTGGTTTTGGGATTTGGGATAGAGTTTGGTACATATATTTAATGGTTTATGCCTTATGGCATGTGCTAGTCATGTTTAACATATTTGTGACTACTGAATCTTATCTAATACTGTCGTTATCTTATCTACCGACATGTCTTTTGGCTTTTTTATTTTTCATTGAGTGATTAAATTTCGTTGTTAAGGTCGGATGTAAAGAGTGCAAGGTGTGGTAACGACCAATAATGCGTTATTCGTGAGCTATTTTAGCGCCACTTTATCACCCTTTTAAATTTCAATAACACATTAACAACTAAAATACCCTGTCCAATAAAAAAAATCAATAACATATTATTAAGGCTATGTTTGGCACAAAGCTTTTTGGAGCTTTTTTGGGCAATGAGCGGTGAACAACGAGCTTTTTTATTTTTAGTGTTCGTTTGGCATGAAAGCTGTGTGCTTTGCTATTTTTTAGGAAAGCTCATTTTCCCAATGTTTCTTTATGAAGCTGTGAGCTTTTTTGGCTACTGCTCACAGCTACTACTCACAGCTCACTGCTACTGCCCACAGCTACTTTTGCCAAACATAGCCTAATACATGTAAGTCCCACAAAACGCCTCACAAACATATATATATATATATATATATATATATATATATATATATATATATATATATATATATATATATATATATATATATATATATATATATATAAAATTAATAATAATAATATAATAATAATAATAAAAAAATACCACTCACTCACAAAAAAAAAAAATATAATCATATAATAAAATAAATAAATAAATAAAAACAAACTCGAATGGCGCAAACCATTCCTTTTGCTAAATGGACGGTGCACTATGATGGCAGAAGACACTATTTTGGTCATCAAATTTACTCCGGTAACCTTCGTAGTTATTGTTATCTTCTTCATAATATACATTCACACTTTTAAAATCACAAACATTAGAACATAGTCAAATATACAAAAATAAAATTTCATCTGAATCAAACTAGTTTTATTTTCTTGTTCCACGTGTGGTTGATGAACGTGTATAACACTACACGGAGAGACGGAGACAGTGGGGGAGCCAGGGGCTGCTCGGCCCCCTCCAACACGCCCAATCACTTTGCTATTTATCTTATAAAATTTAAGCGTATGACCAAACTATAAGCAAATGACCCCCCCTAACCTTTAGATGTCAAAAGAATTAAGAGAAACTTAATACCGTTTCATGCACAATGTGTTTATCTAATATTTTTTTATTAGTTATCAATGTGTTTTCTTTTCGAAAATTTAAGTTTGTAACCTGACGTATGTAATCATTAGAACATACTGTTTGAAGTTTTAGTTAAAAAGATTTTGCATCTCTTTGGAAGTCGATCATTGCTGGACCGTAGCTTTTAAGTTTTAACCATTTCCGAAAAATCCCGAATTTATAACCTTCTTTACAAAATACATAGGCCAGAAGATTAAGAAAAATAATAACCGATTTTTTTTTATAAAATATTCAATAGCAAAAGCATCCTTTGACACGAGTTTGCAATAATTGTTTAATATATAACTAGTTTTATCATAACAAAATTTCTGAATAAGAATTTCTAAAGTCAAATGCATGTGAAATACAAAACGTTTCTAATAATTTCTAAAAGGCTAACTTACTATTATAAGACTTTCGACCAATTTCTGTTATACCAACCACCACGTAGTATTTTTAACGGGATTTGAAGATTGAACTCTCTTTTCGTATGATTATATTTGCAATACACTTCAAGTTGGCAAACCACCTATAAGCTATTGCTATGAACTTGATATATATTCCATGTTTTTTCATATCATTTCTTAACTTTTTTACATATGCTTAAAAAATTACGGATTAATTTGTTAGTCTTATACCATATGTTTGTAATGGTGAAGCTAAAACTTTATAACTTTTAGAAAACATTAAATGACCTTTTTTATTTTTATTTTTATGAAAGTTATTGAATTTACGCGTCTTATGTTATTAAAACTTGACAACTACCACTAAATTGTCACTTTACTTCTTTAGTCCTTTTTTTTTTCATTGACCAATAGCTCATTTCTGAAAAGCACTTCACTCATTTATTTGTATTATCTACTGAAAGTTTATAACGACATATCTACTGAAATAAACTTGCGGGCACTAAGCAGACTTGTCGATCACAAGAGATTATGACACCAACTTGCTAAGGTAATTTGAGAACTTGATTAACCATGCTCGTCGAGATACCATCTAGGCATGACGATTTTGGCTTTGCTACAGTTGGTTATATGAGCTAACGCGAAAAGTTTTTAGATCTTAGCTTTGTTGATTTCTTTTTTTACCCGAGATGACTTCCCAAACCGAGTCGATATAACTTCAGCTCACATGAACAAGGACGTGAAGTTATTAAAAGAAAAACTAATTTCATGCGACTTACTTATCAAACAAAAGCGATTTAAGCAAATGATAAGCAAAAACTAGACAAGAAAAATCGAGTTTTGCAATCCTAGACGAAAGATTTTGTTGTGCTAGCTACTACTTATTCATACGCTTATTAACCATATATGTACGAGCTGATTGTGAACTTTTGATTTGTAAAGTGAAACCTGCTACAGTTATATGATCATATTCATTTGGATCCTAATGAGATCGCAACACTAAATTTCAAGGAATTACAGGACTTGTTCTATTTTGACAATTGAACTTGAATCCTTTTTGCACTTGGAACCAGTTTGTAACCTGAAATTTACTTGGTTAGAAAGTAGAAACTCGAACTTGAACCAATTCGTAAATAGATTGAACCAAAAAGTCACTTCGAAAAAGTGCAGACAACGCATTTTGAAAACCACTTGAAATCAACCTAATTAATGAAGCTCATCGAATCATACTAGCTCGACAATTGACAACAATGTACACTAGATTTTAACCTCACATTCTGAAACATTTAATATTCATGCATACGAGTCTTTACAAAAGTAGAAGTGTAAGCATATCTAATATTTTGTCTCCAAACTTAAACTAATTAACAGACCTAATTAACCACTTCCTTGGAGCATGATTATGTCTCGGATCAAGAGTTAAATAGTACACAAAATAACCCATTAATCAAAAAGCATAAGTGGAACCAAAAGATAGACAAAAATATTAGATTCCTAATGTTTAACAACCACAATCTCATACCTAAAACAGTTGCTTGCAAGAAGATTCTAGGCGTGCCTGCTTGCTTTGAAGATCGTTGACAGATGCACTGTCAATATCATGGAGCCACTCGGCAATAGCATTTTCAAGTTTCTTCAAAATCCGAGTATGCATCCTCTTCTTGATATTGATGTCATCTATTATACTCTCCGTTTCATATAAGCGATCCTCTAATGCATTGTATGCATCCGCTCGGTGTAATTGAATTCTTGGTTCTCAAGTTTGTACGTCTCAACATATTTTATCACCTTCTTAATTTTTCCTTGGATAGTCTCCCATTTTTGCTTGTAATGGTGTTTTCTTTGTGACTGTGAGAATACCCTCAAGATCTATTTTAAAACAATCCTCGAATTCTATTTGTCCCCTCACAGGTGGTATTCCCGAAAATAAGAACTTACCTAACAAACGGTTATCTTTGGATTTGACCATTTCACCTTGGTACACCACGATAGATGTTTCTGATTGATTGTCTTTAGTTAAATGGATTTTGGATTTTTTTTCGTAGGTACTAGAGTGTTCCGTGGGATCACAGGATCAAATACATCTCTTCGTAGTGCTACACCAACTGACAAAGGAGTGACATCTGATAATACCAAATCTTGGACACTCTTATCACTGCTACCACATAACTTTGCAACCATAATGGCGGCACCATATGCAACGGCCTCATCAGGGTTCACACTCACATGTAAATCTTTGCCATCAAAAAATTCCCGTAACATGTTTTGAATCTTTGGTATCCTAGTTGAGCCACCAACAAGAATTACTTCTTTTACAAATAAGATTTCTCCATGCTTTCATCACTTAAACATTGCTTCACAGTCATGATGCACTTATTAAATGAAGCCACGTTCAGCTTATCAAACAGATACCCCCTTCTTCAAATGTCATTAGAGAGACATCAAATGTACCACCACCCAAATCAAATACGAGCACATTTATTCTACCAGAAATTTCAGACTTCCTGTCCAGACCATAAGCAATTGCAGCTGCTGTAGGTTCATTGATCATGCGAATGACGTCTAAATGACGTCTAATCAAGCAATAGCGCCAGCGTCCTTTGTTGTTTGACGTTGCGAGTTATTAAAATAAGCTGGGACCGTTATCACTTCTTTTTTCACAGCTTTTCCAAGGTAAAGTTCAGCAGTTTCTTCATCTTGTCAAGAATCATTGACGAAATTTCTTCTGCCGCTAATTGCAACTTTTACCCTTATAGGAGACGAGAATCTTAGGTGCATCGGATAGCCCATGTACGACCCTAAAAGGCCACAACTTCATGTCGGCCTGCACTATGGAATCCATGAATCTCCTTCCAATCAACCTCTTTGTATCTGAAAATTTACTGATAATTAGGCTATAACCGAGCCAAAATAGTCAGTCAACAAAGATTTTGGTTCCCTAGAGCATCACTAAGACTAGATATTTAAAAAATAAATCAGATCACCTAGTAGATTTTAGCACATAAGTCCTAACAACATTAACAAACGTAACCCTTGATAGCAGCCCAACCGATACTAAGTTGGTATCAAGGTGTTTGCTTACAGCTAACAAACATAACCTTCGGAAAATCTACAACCTGAACAAGGAAAATCTAATCCGTTTTAAACTTATATAACCTCACAAGTTAAAAATACGCCGAAAAAAATAGGCTCATAAAACATAAACCTAAAACACCTAAGCTCGTAAGCACAAAAATAAACTTCAACCACACCCCCTAAACTAGCATCCAAATTCTTAAACGCGAAAAAAGTTTCAATGTATGTTCTAACATAAGTAAAAAAAAAAAATGCTAACCAAAAATAGTGTTACGTGGGCTTGTTGCAACTTGATTCTTGGCACCATCACCAACCTCACATTCATTACCAACAAAATACACACAAAGGTCGAAATGTGAAATGTTTGTGTTTTAATAGGAAAAACAAGAAGGCTGCACAGAACAACAACTAAAGACAACCAATCATAAACATCTATTGAGGTGTACCAAGGTGAAAGGGTCAAATCCAAAGATAACCATTTGTTGGGGAAGTTCTTATTTTCAGGAATACCACATCCTCCCAGAGGAAAAATAGAATTCGAGGATTGTTTTGAAGTAGATGCCAATGGTATTCTCACGGAGTCACGGTCACATCAAAGATATTATCAACGGGTAAAACAAAGAAAATCACCATTACCGGCGAAAATGACTAAATGAGAGACTATCCAAGGAAGAAATTAAGAATATGATAAAAGATGCTCAGACGTACAAGACCAAGAATTCAAAAACCGAGTGGAAGCATACAATGCATTATAGGATTGCTTATATGAAACGGAGAGTATGATAGATGACAACAATATCAAGAAGAGGGAACGTACTCGGAGTTTGAGGAAAATTGAGAATGCTATTGCCAACACGACTGCCTGGCTCCATGATAATGACAGTGTATCTCTCAACGATCTTCATAGCAAGCAGGCACGCCTAGAGCCTTTCTATGCTAAAGAAGAACTAAAGTTATGGTAAACTGGTCAAGTACAAAAGGGTCAAAAGTAAATAGAAAAGATACAATGGTATAATGGTGATGTTCTGTTCAGTTTATAGCTTGTACTTCTTATTTCCTAGCTTTATTTGTTTTTCAAGGTTTCTAAAAAGTAAATGTAAAATAGTAAAGTTGTTATTTGGGTTAACTATACTTGAATAATGGTTATTTGGGTCGGGGTTAATCAGGTTTTAGAGAAGAAAAACCTTCTCAGGCGAGACCTTAATAAGTGTTTGGGTTATTTGGGTATCAGTTAATCTGGTTTAGGTTAACGGTTAACCTCGAATAAGGCCTTTTGTTACAATAAAATAAGAAGAATGGGTAAATTGTCCATAGAAAAACAATGTAATATATGAAGAATTTAAAGAATTTATAATGCAGGTTATTCGGGTTAACCTGGAACATGAATAAGGATAAAACTCTCACCCGAGATCCGACTCTAATAAGAGTTTGGGTCAATCCGAAAACCCGAATATTGGTTTTTAACTTATGTCATCCGACCCGAATAAGCTCGTTTGGACTTAGGTTTGACAAGTTTGGGTATATTTGACACCCACTGGCTATTCTAGACACCAGAAGAGTACAATACAACTCTAATAAGAGTTCCGATTAATCCGAAAACACAAATAATGGTTTAACCCGTTCGAGTTTTAGATGTGACATTTCATTCATATGATTATACACAAGATATTGATTTGAGCATCTCATACATGTGTTGAGATTAAAATAGTAGTAAAATGTTACTTTCTTTTCTTCTTCTTCTTCTTTTTTTTTTTTTTTTTTTTTTTTTTTTTTTTTTTTTTTTTTTTTTTTTTTTTTTTTTTTTTTTTTTTTTTTTTTTTTTTTTTACAACAGTAAAATGTTACTTTAAACGTGCATAAAACTATTGAATTGACATGGGATTTGAGGATTTGAGCCTTTGAGGTAGCAACTTTACTTATATTAGGAATAACGACTCGTGTAGAATTTGAACTTGATCCATTCAGGACATGCCCGTAGTGTCAATCAAGTATGTAGCTAATTTTATTAAACAAACATGTTTCAACTTCCAAATTCACAAGGTAGTATGTAGCTATTTATAAGACTTGTGTGGGCGCGGCTGGGATTTTCACAAGGTAGTATGTAGCTATATAATCTTGGTATGTTTAGTCAAATCATCTTCAATGCAGCAACAAGAATAGCAGCAAAATAAACACAGACTAAAAAAATCTAACTCTCCTTCTGCAACCATAGACTATATTTTCTTCTGTTTCTAGCTTTCTTGCTGGGTCAAAATGGGTAGATTTTTTAAGCACACGTCAAAGTGGGTTAGATCGACACATAAACACTTGTGTATCTCTCTGTGTACCATATAAATGACGAATATCTAATAATACATTTAAAAACTCTTTTGATCCCACTGCACTAAATATGTTGCAAAGTAAATAAAATGAGTGACATGAAGTGATTATGCCCGTAGTGCATACACCACAAACAGAAAATAAGCTAATACAAGTCTTGACATACAACGCTAAACGAGTTATAGTTTACAAGTCACAACCTCAATGACTACAACCTACAGCAAAATAAGCTAATACCAGTATTGACAAACAAGTCATTCCGTACGCGAATTTTGAGTTTAAACATTTCTATCATCTTAATCTCTTCTTTCTTAGCCGTTTCCTTTTTCACGCCATTACATCAACTTCTACCTTTCTTCATAAAATTGTCATTTGTTGGAGGCTTCCTTTTCGACTTGTTCCTTCCTATGCAATCACCATCAGCCAGTATCGTGCTACAACTATGCTCAATAGTGCACATTCATGTCAGCACACATAATCCTTTGAAAGAGAAGAAATTAAAAATAAATGAGTTTGTATTTTTTTGGCAGTTAATGTAAGTTGTTAAAAATACATGAGTTTGTATGTTTGGTCCCAAGTTGTCAGGAATATTTAAAAATGGGATTGTGCATCATTTATACAGACATCCTTATTAATTGGAAAAGAACAATAATTTTTAAGTAAGTGACGAAGAACATACATACCAATGTTTTAAAGTTCAAAATCTGGACGAGCGAGTACCAATGTGGTAAAATCCCTGCTCTGCGCCCAAACATACCTTAGAGAAGGTAAAATAAACACAGAACTGGCAACAGCTTGTTTGCTAAAGGGACAATACCATAATTTCAGCTTTCTTAATCTTGGACACCCTTCAGTTAACTTGACAAGTCCTGCATTAGAATTTCCTATTAGAGTAAGAGACAAAGACCTCAAATTAGCACCATACTTCACGATATACTCCAATCCCACATTCGTCAAGCTTCCAACATCTGTCAATCCTCCATGCCAATGCGAGAGACTGAGACGGATATCTAGCCTTTCAAGTTTGCTGCAACCCATTAGCATAGCCCTAATCCCATTGTCTAGCGGTAGATCTGTTGTCCTATATTTCCTATCCAAGTACATACGGAATTCACGGAGATTCTTCAAATGCGCTCCTAGACACTCGAGAGCTTCATTTGAAATATCTTCAAGTCTAACCTTTAAAGACTCCAAATTAGTACATCCTTTTGCCACGACAACCAATCCCACGTGGGTCGCAACCCTTTTATAGGTAAGTTTGCGCAATTTCTTGCAAAACTTACTAATAACTTGCAATCCCCTGTCTCCACATACATCCTCGGTATATAGAACTTCCAAATTGGGACACCTCTTAAACAGTAAACACTGGCACTTTTTATCCCTATCAAAGGGGAAGTCTACAGATTCGAGCTTCAATTTCCTTATCTGA
This sequence comes from Artemisia annua, assembly GCA_014162995.1. Lineage (NCBI taxonomy): Eukaryota > Viridiplantae > Streptophyta > Magnoliopsida > Asterales > Asteraceae > Artemisia > Artemisia annua. Next base: position 113,648 of record LBNU01023198.1, read on the forward strand.
ATCAAAAAAGGGAGTACAATTGAATATCGAGTTACTGGCAAATCCCCTGTAATTAAGGAACGCATATTTGGGGGAAACTGGAAACCAACAAGCTGACTCTCCTCATTACAAATATCTCCACCAAAATGTTCCAACCTAGCAGCATATCTAAAGGCATCTCCTAGTTTACTTAGATAGCACTTTCCAATCTTCAACGATATTAATGAGTTACAACAGTTTTTTGCAAGAAGTGTAAGATCTTCTGAATAATCAGAAATATCAATACGCATAACATGTAACCTTTCCAAAACCGTGCTATTCAATGCCAATTGATGAAACCAAATCCCATCTTTCACAAGATGACAGTTTACCAAAGACAAAGTTCTCAATTGGTTGCAATAGTTAGAGACATGCCTTAATCCATCCGTCGAAAACCCTTTACACCACTTAATCTTCAAACTCCTTAAATCCTTACCACGTGTTCTCGCCAATTTCTCGAGATCGTTATCATGAACAACCAGACTATGGATATGAAGTTCTTTCAAACACCTAAACTTGAGCGCTAATTGTTGGATCCATGGGGTGATTCGGACAGCATAATCATCATTAAATCTAGATGGGGTACCTTTAAGCGTTAACGACTCGATGAAAGGGAATCTTTTACTTAAAGAGGCAGGTTTTGTGTAGAGAAGTGTGTGGACAGTTAGGCGCTTACGCGTGATGCCATCAATCTCACAAACCTTACGGGAAACTAAAGAAACAGAGTTTCGGTCCTCAACATTGTGTATATAAGGTATAACTAAGTCCAACACTTCCTCCCCCACTTTCGTTACTTCGGAAGTGTTTTTTGTTGGTGCCATTAAGGTTTGAAAATTCAACAAACACTTGACATTAAACACTGCTACTAATAATAATCTCTAAAAAAGAAAATCCCAAAATCAACGAAATAAAGGCTAACTAAACAGATTAGCTAACCAATTGCGATACCCTTTTTGGTCTTACAACAATCAATAGGATATAGCATAATCGCAACCCAAATTACAACATTTAATTCACTGTGACATTTTATCAAACACCTGGTGTGCAACAAACAAACGACCCAAAACCAGGCTTCGTACACGTGAAAGTCAACGAGATTATGGAAAATGACGCCTGATTCTTATGGGGTTTTTTGTGACAGATGAATGTGTGTGTGTTTTTGATGGTGTAATTAGTGTGTGTGTCTGTGCATATAGTGAGGTGAGAAGATAGATTAAAATAAAAATAAAAAAGATTTTTAGTTATACATTTTAAGTAAGAGAGAGAATTTTAAGGTGAGATGCGTCCACTTTTGTAGGTGCATCTGAAATGTGCGGTTGTGTTTTCTTCTTATCCTTCTTATTTTAATTATTATTCTTATTTGATCCTAACTCTATGTAAATACTGTAAATAAGCGGTTATTCGAAAATACATGTACATGTTATATACGGTTTGGTTCAGGTAAACATGAATGAATGATGAGTATGCAGCTATTAACTTTTAGGGGTACATATGCAATTTTCCTAAAAGTTGTAAACTGAAACCTAACTGTGACAAACGGGTTTTCCGTTTTTGGATATATATATATCTATATATATCTTTTTTTTTTTATATATATATATATATATATATATATATATATATATATATATATATATATATATATATATATATATATATATATATATATATATATATATTTTTTTTTTTTTTAGATTCCTCAATAACGGTTAGGGACTTGGGTCTTTTATGGTTTCATATAATTGTTTTTGGCTTAGCTCATTGATCAATCATTATTTTATTTATTTTTTAAACTCGCAAAACGCTAAAAAAACAAGAAAAAACAACATATTGCAAACGAAGGAAAAAGATAATTACACTGGTTTGTTAAACCAATCTATCCAGTTAAAGGATGCTTTACCGACTCGATGTTCTTGAGAAAGAGACACTTTCGAGGTATCTTATTGAAGAATATCCACTTGTTTCTACAGTGCCATAAATGCCAAAGGGTTGTATGCGCCACCGCACCAAAACTTTTTGAAGAACTTATACCATCTTCGATGCATATTTATTTAAGAGCATTAGGTACCCTGGAGCCGTCCCGCTGGTGCTCTGGAGAAATTTGGTGTCACATCAACACCTTTTCCCATAACACTAAAAATCACCGCAACACCAAAAGCACCTCTCATTTCGACTCTCGAATCTTCAATTATTTTGTTAAACTGAATCAGACATGTTATTTTGTATGTATAAATGTTGCATACAAAATATCAGAAAAACCGATTTATTATTATTATTATTTTTTTTTGAGACATACCGGCTCATATAACTTTATTATAATATAATAAACTTATATAAGTTCCGTAAGTTTCAAATAAGCTGAAAAATCCGAAATTATGTAATATGAGACGAAATTAAATAAGCTAATAATCTTACACACACAAAATAATAATAACTAGTTAAGCGACGGTCCGCCGCGTTGGGACGTCGAAACTTGGCCTATTTTTATGAAAACTTGTGAAACGTATATTACAAAATTGTTTTTATTAGATTCATTTTACGACGTTGTATTTTTGCATATATATGCGGTGGACTACTAAAAAAATACATACTATTTAAGAATTGCATCTTACTTATAAACAAAGGATGGCAAAGCATATGCAAAGGGTAAGTAGCAGAGCAAATAAGCAAGAAACAATTATAAGAGCATAAGTAATGAGTCGATTACCTGTTAAACGCAGGATTGCTTAGGTTTCTTCCTCAGTTTACAAACAATTTTTTTTCCTTTACCTTTTTTTTTTTTTTTTTTTNGATGGCAAAGCATATGCAAAGGGTAAGTAGCAGAGCAAATAAGCAAGAAACAATTATAAGAGCATAAGTAATGAGTCGATTACCTGTTAAACGCAGGATTGCTTAGGTTTCTTCCTCAGTTTACAAACAATTTTTTTTCCTTTACCTTTTTTTTTTTTTTTTTTTTTAGTATCTAAGATGTAATATAATACAGGGAATACTTTTTCAAGAACCTTCTACCTCGTGTGTCTTGAACATCGTACATGGGTTTAGTATATCAATTCACTTTGGTGATCGACACATGGTATAGAACGTACATTGGTAAGGTAAAAAATTGGAAAAGTATATGTACTTCATGGACAAATGTTAACCTATTGTATAATACGTGACAGAGGGTTGTTTAACTATGTTAAAACTGGGCCAAACACCGAATATGAAGGCATAACTATTGGGCTGAAAAAAAACCTTCGAGCCCAATAACGTTTACTGTTCCATAGACGACGTCGTTTTGATCTGTGTTTAATATATATAGTAATAATAATAATAATAATTAATAAAAAAATAAAAAGAAATCTGTGCCAGCATTGAAAATGCTCTAACATAACCCATTTGCAAAAAAAAAACAAGAAAGAACCTTCTCAATAAATCGACTTAAACTTATACTCCGTACTTGCGATCATGAACATAACCCTGGTTGGAAGTAATGAACCCTTTCCCAACACAAAAGAAAAGGCACCTTCAAATTGAACTTGGTTATCAATTCAGTTAAAGAAAAAGATCTATTCTCCTATGTGGACCTCCGACAAAGTTCATAAATGAAGGCCCGGTAAAGAAACCCAATACACTATTTAAGTATTTATTTATTTTGCTTGGACCGGTGTTTTGGACCATATTCACTAGTATTTCTTTTATTTGGTTTTTTGGACCCTATTCACCTGTTTGAACTTCTTCATCTCTTTCAGACCATCTGCGAACCCCTAATTTTGAACTTTGAAAATAAACCTAATTTTGAACTTCTTCATTTCAACTTTTGAATCTTCAACTTTTGAATCTTTCTGTAATTAACTTTTACTACTACTAGATTTCCCAACTCATTTGGACCGCTTAGCTCGTGTTTCTTTCCATCCGTCAGGGAAGTATTTGGGTACAACTAGTTTTGACAACACATGGAGATTGTGGGATACTGAGACGGGTGAAGAGTTGCTTTATCAACAAGGTCATAGCTGAAGTGTGTATGGTTTGGCTTTTCACCTTGATGGCCAGCTCACTTGCAGCGTCTTGTGGGCTTGATGCGTTGGCTCGTGTGTGGAACCTATACTACGGTCAGGAAGAAGAAGCATTCTTGCTTTGGAAGGTCATGTGAAGCCGGTATCATTTAGCTACTGGAGGTAAAGATAATACTTGTAGAATTCGGGATTTGAGGGATCGGAGAAGAAAAGTTTGTACAAAATTTGAGCCTCAAAAGGGATACTTTTTGGTAACTGCTTCATAAGATATGACTGCTAAGGTATGGTCATCAACAAATTTTAAGCCCGTCAAGTTCCTTTCTGGTCACGAATCTAAAGTGACACCTGTAGATGTAGCCGCAGATGGACAAAGTATTACCACTGTTTCTTATGACAGGACAATAGAGCTATGGTCAACCAAAAATGTTGAAAGAGAGAACGATATAGCTAACAGCAAACCAAAGTGATCACTAGGCGAAACACGTAGCTCAACCTTTTTCCCATCTTCCTTTTGCTTCTGTTGTTCCCTCTAAAGTGATTCCAACAGTAATAATTGTTTTTAATTTCATACAGTGGAGAGAAACAAGAACGGCAGGTCCTTACTGTCGTTACTTTTGTGCTTATTGCAATCTTTGCACTGACTGTCTTTCTCTTGGTGAAGGGTAATACCAAGTCCCGCCATGACCTCACATTCAAGAAACACTACTCTGACTCATTTGGATACATTGTCTCAATGGTTAGTTTGGCATATGCCACATTAACTGGAGGATATCTAATGCTGGACTACCTCTTTGCCCGCAAATAACTGGGATTCCCATATTACATCAAGTTCCTATGCAGCTTTACTTTATGCTTCTGATAATCTTCGAGAGCGTGGATGGGCGGCTTTAAATTTTGTACTTGGGTACTTGGCATGCTTAGTCTCAGCTAGACCTAGTTTCTTGAGCAGTCACTAAAATGCAGCAGCAACAATAGCAGCAAAATAAACAGACTAAAAAATCCAACTCTCCTTCTGCAACCATAGACTATATTTTCTTATGTTTTCACCTTTCTTTCTGGGTCAAAATGGGTAGGTTTTTCAGCACACGTCAAAGCCGGTTAGATCGACACATAAACACTTGTGTATCTCTCTGTGTACCATATAAATGATGAATATCTAATAACACATTTATAACTCTTTTTTGATCCCATCATGCATTAATATGTTGCAAAGTAAATCAAATGAGTGACAGAATGCACACATGAAGTGATTATGGCCATAATAAAGGTAGCGCATACACCACAAACGGAAAAATAAGCTAATTCCAATCTTGACATACAACGCTAAACAAGTTATAATTTACAAGTCACAACCTCAATGACTACAGCCTACAGCGAAATAAGCTAATATCAGTCTTGACAAACAAGTCATTCCAGATGCGGATTTGAGTTTAAATATTTTTATCATCTCAATCTCTTAATTTCTAGTGCTTATTCTTCTCTTAGCCGTTTCCTCTTAACGCCATTACATCAACTTATATCTTTCTTCCTATATTTGGTAACTTGTTGGAGACTTCCTTTTCGACTTGCTCCTTCCTATATTCAGAGGGTGATAGTAAGAAAGGTGGAAACATATATATCATCACGAACGTCAAACCATACATACCTTAGAGAAGGTATAAACACAGAACTGGTAACAACTTGCTCGCTAAAGGGACAACCTATCAGTTTTAGCTTTCTTAATTTTGGGCAACCTTTTGTTAACTTCACAAGTCCGCATCAGAATTTCCTTTACGAGTAAGAGACAAAGACCTCAAATTAGCACCATACTTCCCGATATATTCCAAACCCACATCTGTCAATCCTCCATGCCAAAGAGTGATATCTAGCCTTTCGAATTTACTGCAACCCATTAGCATAGCCGGAATCCCATTGTCTAGCTGTAGATCCGTTGTCCCATCTTTCTAAACAAACTTCATACGGAATTTACGGAGATTCTTTAAATGAGTTCCTAAAAACTCGATAGCTTCATTTGAAATATCTCCAAGTCTAACCTCTAAACACTCCAAATTAGTACATCCTTTTGCAAGAGCAATCAGTCCTCCCAGTTGCAAGCCCACTATGGTTAAATTTGCGCAATTTCTTGCAAAACTGACCAATAACTTGCATTCCCCTCTCTCCACGGACAACCTTGGTATATAACTTCCAAATTGGGACAACTCTCAAACAATAAACAATAGTGATCTTCATCCAAATTTAGAAATACAAAATCCAATTTCCTCATCTGATTCAGTAACGGGAGTACACTCGAATATTGAGTTACGGGCATTTCCATCTTACTTAAAGCACGTATATTAGGGGGAAACTAGAAACCAACAAGCTCACTCTCCTCCTCATCCCAGATATATCCACCACCAAAATGTTCCAACCTAACCGCATATCTAAAGGCATCTTCTAGTTTACTTAGATAGCACGATCCAATCTTCAACGATATTAAAGAGTTACAACAGTTTTTTGCAAGAAGTGTAAGATCTTCTGCATTAGAAATATCCGTATTGGTAACATGTAACTTTTCCAAAGCCGTGCTATTCAATGCCAATTGCTGTAACCAAGTCACGTCGTCGTTCACATTAACAAAATAAGAATATACCAAACACGATGTTCTCAATTGGTTACAATACTTCGAGATATGCATTAATCCCTATGCTGAAAACCCTTTACACTTCTGAAACTACAAACTCCTTAAATCCTTACCACGTGTTCTCGCCAATTTCTCGAGATCTTCATCATGAACTACCAGATGACGGATATGAAGTTTTTTCAAACACCTAAACCCCAGAGCTAATTGTTCAATCCACAAGGAGATTCAGACATCATTATGATATGTACGTATAAAATCAGATGGAGAACCTTTAAGTGTTATCGACTCGATGAAAGAGAATCTTTTTTACTTAAACGAGAAGGTTGGAGTAAAGTGTGTGGACAGTTACCTACTTACGCGTAATGCCATCAATCTCACAAAACTTACTGGAAACTAACAATGCTAACCACTTGCGATACCCTTTTTTATCTTATAACCATAAATAGCATAACCTAATCAAACCCAACAAACTAGTCATTAAGATACAACATTTAAATCAATGAGACATTTTATCAAACAACTGTTGTGCAAACACAAATGACCCAAAACCCAATGCAATAAATGAAACTGAACATATAGATCATCAGATTGAATGGCGTACGTAGACTTGTTTCACTTATTTAGTTAATCTTTCTATTTATTTAGTCACTAGCAGTACATATAGATCATCAGATTGAAAGTCTTCTTGTTGCATTATTTTTTTAGCTTACATGCATGATTTAAACTTTAAATGATAACCTAAAAGACTTAAGTCATGTATTGAGTGGGGTAATTTTACCCATATATCTTGGTTTCATTATTTTTAAGAGGTGTTTGGGATCACTTATCTTAAAGTGTTTAACTTGTTATGAAAATTTTGCGGTTGCTTATTCTATAATGCTGATCTTCTTAAAAAAAATAATAATAATAAGTAGGTACCAACTTACCAACATCAAAGCTCTTTGTGTACTTAAAAAATTGCTTATGTACTTAAAAATTAAGCAGTTTGTGGTATCTGCTTACAGGATAAAGGTCATTACAACCACACTTGCAAAACAAACCACATATTTAATTATGAATTTCAAACATCAATCATTGGTCACTTAAAAATCCATAAATCGCTCCTTTAGACACAACCTAACTAGTTGCAGAATCTAATGATTTTGCAACAAAATGAATCTCACAATACTTAGAAGCCTTCGAACAGTTCAACAACTTAGCACACAACCGAAACTCTTCCTCCATGACCCCACTTTCACACATGATTGTTAGCGTCTTCAAAACCTTTGCATTTCTCAACATATACTCCAAAAACTGTATATCGTCCTTCCGGGCCATGCATTTCTCAAATTTCATTGTTTTAAGGTTCATTAACATACAGGTAGGAACAGATTTAGGATCAATCCAATGTGATTCTTCCGATTCCTCATAATTTTCTGGTTTGGCTTTTTGCTAAAAAAACACAAACACGCCAATAGCATAAACAAAATTTGTTAAAAACCATAAATAAAACATGTCAAAAGCATTAAAAGCAGTTCTTTATGTTCTCAATAGAAACATGTTCCAACTCGGAGCAACTTTTAATTTTTTGTTGCAAGGTTGTTTAGACAAACACAGTAAGATCGAGAACCCAAAGTTTTTCGTAAATCAAAGAAGTTTGAAAGTATAAAATAAAGCATGTACGTGAAGTTTTAGAAACAAGCTAATACCTCTGTGATACATAAATGTTCCAACTGAGAACAACTTTCAAGTATTTGAAAGATTGGTATCTGATACGAATACTGCCAAGGGTAGTAATGCAACCCGACCCACTCGAGTTATCCGTCGTCCTTCCCGTTATGAAAGCTAGTCAACAGAAGACCTATTCTTATGGAGGACTTGACCACTACTTTATTTGTTACATGCACTTTGAAGAATTCCAATTGCACGTTAGAATCAGTTAGCTTGCATGCATTTGTTTAGGAAGAATAAGTGGACCAGTAGTGTTTCCACCATTCCATGTTCTACTATTGGTTCCTTAAGTTTAGGAGTCCACTCTTGTTTTCTTCACTATTTATATTGTAAGTTTGCATATGAATGAGGATATCAGAAAATTGCCCCAAACGACTTGTCCTTCTTCTCTTATTTCTTGGGAGATTAGCTATCTCGAAATCAGCTGCTATCATTTGGTGCTTTCATTATTCCTTACCATGCCTCCCAAACGTGACACACCTCCAACCGAAGAAACCATGTCTGCCATGATACTGCAAGTGATAAACTTTCAAGTATTGGGCATCCTCGTATCAATTTAAATGCATTGAGAGAAGGGCTTCTATAAACAAACATGTTCAAAGTTTTCAAAGAAGGAAGATTGAAAGGAGTCTGCCACTCCATAATTTTCGAACAACTATGATTTTCGATATGTAACTTTGTTATTGTCTTGCAAGTGAAGAAACTAATAGGCAACTCAGGCAACCCAGATATTACTTCAAGCTCACGAACTTTTAACCTTACAGCCTCGTCTATCCACTTTGTCATCCTTGACCTTTGAACCCATAATCCACCAAAGCGTAACCTAAATAATCTGATTTCACTTGTTTTGCAATTTTTCAGAACATGATCCACAAATGAACAACAGTTTTCTACACCATGGAAGGGGTTGCAACAGTCAATGTCAATGTTCGTGACCAACGTCCAATTGTACCTCCATCTTTTGGATAAAATGCTAGTTCGCACCGCGTATTTTGTAGGCATGAGAGAAAGTATGTTTGAAAGAACATCTTCTGGCAGGTTGCTAAGCGTATCCATTTTCTTGCTGTTGGAGATTCGACAACAAATTAAACCCGAAGATCAAAACACGGAAACTAGATCCCTTGGAGATGATTGCAAGCTACACACAAAAAGCAATTAAGAACCTGTTTTGTCGATCGTACAAGAAGAACAGAATACTTAAACAAGCCCTAATAACTTGCCTTGCAAGGCAAGTAATGTTACATAAGGAAACCTACCTATAATCGGCTAACCATCTATACTAATCTAAGACTATTTACGCTTACTAAATTGCCAATAATACTCGGGGTAGTCAAATGGGCATGGGATATGAATAATATTCACAATTTTGGTAGCTTAAAGCCCAATAAAAAACGGTTCAATGAATAGTCAGATGGTCTTGCTAGTAACTAAATATAAGATTNTTTCAGCAATAGCACTTGTGAAGAACCCAGTTTTTCATGGAAGAAGTAAACACATCGACATTCGCTACCACTTCATTCGAGAATGCGTAGAGAATGGACATATCATTGTGGAACACGTCAGCGGAGAACTACAAAGAGCAGATATATTGACAAAGGCTCTACCAAGACTGAAGTTCACGACGATGCGACAAATGCTCGGAGTTCAAGATTTATCCAGAAGCAACGATCAAGATTAAGGAGGAGAATGTGACCCGATAATCTTAATAATTGCTTCATATTTATATAGTTAGAAACACGAGGGACTTAACTCGTTTATTAGAAACCTTATAACCGTTTTATGGTTAATTCGGTTATGGTAGTTACTCAAAGGATGCGTCGGTTCAAATAGGGACATGTACACCGATTCATTTCCTTTATATACATATGTGTGTGTAACGTTACAAAGGTTCAGACGTTAATAATAGAACTTATTCATTCATTGCAACTTTAATCATATATCGATCATATAACGTGGGACAAAAGAGTCTGCCACTCCATAATTTTCGAACAACTATGATTTTCGATATGTAACTTTGTTATTGTCTTGCAAGTGAAGAAACTAATAGGCAACTCAGGCAACCCAGATATTACTTCAAGCTCACGAACTTTTAACCTTACAGCCTCGTCTATCCACTTTGTCATCCTTGACCTTTGAACCCATAATCCACCAAAGCGTAACCTAAATAATCTGATTTCACTTGTTTTGCAAATTTTCAGAACATGATCCACAAATGAACAACAGTTTTCTACACCATGGAAGGGGTTGCAACAGTCAATGTCAATGTTCGTGACCAACGTCCAATTGTACCTCCATCTTTTGGATAAAATGCTAGTTCGCACCACGTATTTTGTAGGCATGAGAGAAAGTATGTTTGAAAGAACATCTTCTGGCAGGTTGCTAAGCGTATCCATTTTCTTGCTGTTGGAGATTGGACAACAAATTAAACCCGAAGATCAAAACACGGAAACTAGATCCCTTGGAGATGATTGCAAGCTACACACAAAAAGCAATTAAGAACCTGTTTTGTCGATCGTACAAGAAGAACAGAATACTTAAACAAGCCCTAATAACTTGCCTTGCAAGGCAAGTAATGTTACATAAGGAAACCTACCTATAATCGGCTAACCATCTATACTAATCTAAGACTATTTACGCTTACTAAATTGCCAATAATACTCGGGGTAGTCAAATGGGCATGGGCTATGAATAATATTCACAATTTTGGTAGCTTAAAGCCCAATAAAAAACGTTTCAATGAATAGTCAGATGGTCTTGCTAGTAACTAAATATAAGATTGATTAAAAGTTTCAACTTGTGTAAAAAAAAAGAAACAAAACTTGATCCTCAGTAAATTACAGTTACACATTGTCATGCTCGAAATTGCGGGTAATAATTTTTTTACTTTTATAGTAAAACGTCCTCCTGGTAAAAATTTGAGCTAGATCACTTGCTTAAATTTGAGCCCGGAACAGTTTCCGGATGAGTTGGTTGAAAATAGGTACAATACCGTTCTCAACCAGTAAAAGGCAATAATCACAACTGGTTACTGGTTTCTATTTTAAGCACAAGCTAGTAATCGGTTTTGACAACACATAAAAACTTATAACTGCTTAGGAGCGAAGACAAAAGGGGTTAGAGTTGCTCGGTCCCCTCCAATAAGCCCAATTACCTAGTATGTTAAGCCCATTTGCTGGATTCTATAACATCAATCCCCCTAAACAAGACAAAATTCTAGTGCCTTGAACTGTACTCTACGTATTAAATCATGAACAACTAGTCTTAACAGCTTTTCCCGTCATTATCATTCGGTTATATATTCTTTTTCTCTAACTCCAATATAAATCGAGTTAGGTAAGGACTATGCAATTCTTTCGATTGGTGTGTTCGTTCTTCACCAGCGATCAACTCCCGTGGTACTCTCAAAGTGAGATTGAGGTACAAAAGCATTCATCTTCGATTTCAATTCTCGATCATATATCATCTAGGTTTTGTTTATGTTATCCACCGCGCACACGTATGCACTCACATACTAGTTAGCTTTAGATTATGTGCTTCGTTTTAGGTTAATTAGTAGATGTTATATGACTTGAATTTATTCATTGAGTTATAACTCTAGTGGTAGTTTGTTTCTTAACAGTTCTATGTTGCTATCTAGCTCGAGAGGCTAATTAGCTTAGGATATTAATTAATCTGTACAGGCGGTTACGTTGAGAGTAGAAAATGTGTGCCTGCGACATTAGTAGCTTACAGGTTATCTGAATTAGAAAAAGCTGGTAAGTGCATTGTTTTTGAACTTATCGCCTTAAGATTATGGCTTATTTAAGTACATAACCCTACAACTTGAGCGTACGAGTTTTTCAAAAGCTATATAAGCCCAAAAAGAGCTAATACAAACACGCCCTAATTCACAAACCTGTAACTCTTGTTGACTGTCTTTCACTTTTTTAACATGTATGCCGCTAAATGAGTCCTAATATTTATCAGGATGTTGAGGAAGCAGTTGCTATGTATCAAACTAGCGGGGATTCTTGGGAAAGGAGAATGATCTTGTTGTGCGCATTATATCGGGGATTGGTTCATTCCAGGAAACCAGAAGATGTGCAACGTGGAGTCAATATGCTTGAAAGTAATATACATAACATCACTGAAGTGTATTGCCTATTTTAATTAGAACCTGACTTGGAATTAAGATTATGGAAATTAACTGAACTTGTGTTTGCAGAATCAATAGCTGGATGTGACCCAAATCGAGTGACAGAAAACATATATCTGCTGGCTGTTGGATACTACCGACTTGGTGACTTTTCTAGGAGTATGATGCATGTTGAACAACTCATTCAGGTTACTTATCTGTCGTCAGTAGTTTTTTATTACCATTGCATTTGACTTTGTTTGTGGTTTTGGTAGCACTTAAGTTATTGAGAATCTGATCTCATGTGCTTCAATCCTTCGATGCATAGATTGTATACTCGAGTTCTCAAAACGAATGTTAATTATAGAGCTCTATATTGAGAAGTAACACTTGATTAGTGTCTTCCAAAGTTTTTCACTGATCAATTTTCGCGCTAGTAAATTCTATCTAGAAAACTCATCCAATAAGTAATTGTAGACTTCTTCTCTTTTCTAATATATGAGTTATGACCAGCTGTTAGTCCGATAAAATATATTTACACATTTCCATATGACTTTTCACCTTTGATGAGATGCATAGTACGTAAGTGTGCAATAAGCGCCTACTGATAAGGATTAATATAAGCTACCAAACAAACTAAGTACTCTAATCATCATTAGTTACATTAATATAATTTGATGGAGAATTCTGATTGTGTGTTTCATGGCTTGTTTGATGGCGTGGCTGTAGATTGATCCAGGGCAAGAAGAAATCATGATACTTAAGAAAGCTGTTGAAGATAGGCTCGCACTTGTGCTCGCTAAAGGTCTTCGTTGCGTTTCTTATGAAAAGTATCATTATCATTATCATTATCATTATCATGTCGAGGTCAGCAATTGTTTGCTCATAAACCTACTATCAACATAATGCAGATTGCATGGTGAAATTTTGCCCTATTGCTGTTACTATTGGACTTGTAGCTTGCGGCTTTGTTTCAGAATTTTGCAGGAAAGGTTAATCGACACTGGTGACGTACTACATCAACAACAACATAACCCCGTTTAAGGCTTTATTTTTTATTTTTATTTTTTTTGTTGTTGTGGAACTGTTATGCTATCATTTGTAGATGTTTAACTTGTGCATCTCCTGTAGATGTTTTTCCAGTTATACATCTCCTGTAGATGTTTAACTTGTGCAAGACAACAATCTATGTTTTTAACTTGTTGGGCTGAGCGTATCGTTGTGTTTGATGAGTGAATGAACATATCGTTGTTAGACTAGAATTTTGACAAGGTATGAGATCCTTTGGCTTCAAGTATTTTTTATCTATGTTTTGGTAGTCCAAGTAGAAGTCAAACTTTATGAATCAGTTTAGAAGAAAACTTGTAATCATACTAACACAAATATAATAATTTTAGGAAAAAACTGTTCCAGGCCAACCCATCACGACCCATTTCAACCCATACCAAGAATGCCCATTTCGATCCATTACTCAACCCATCTAACCCACCGATTTTGCCACCTCTATATCAAGGTTTTGAACGAAATCAAAGCACGTTAATTAGCTTACTTAAAATGCTAACATGAAAGGGATTACAGTTTCCATCTTCCATTTGCATCCGTAACATCAATCAACTTTTGGTCAACTTCCATAAGTAGCAATTTGTGTGATATATTCAAGGATATTTAAAATCCAAGCAGTCCCATTTGGTAGAATCTAAAGCAAAATACAATCACAAATATATAAGATAAAAGTGAGCAAAACACGATAGCAATTTAGACTAAACTTTTCTTCATCATCGTTTTTATTGTACCTACTGTTGTTCTCGACCAAGACAACCTCCTTAACTTTAAGTTGTTTACGTAATATTATATTTGCTACAACCTAAGTTTGTTACCAGAATTTCACGATTATTGAAACGCCTCCAGAGTGCCCAACCTCAATTGTTTTCAACTCACTTAGTTTGTTACTCGTATATCTTTACATCAGTTAGTTTTTAGATCATTGACTTTTATGGTTCACTTTTATAGCTGACTTTTCTTGTATATGCAGTATTATGTTTTCGAGATCATTAGATGATATGAAGCAATACTTTAAATCCCTCCATTTTTCTTCATGGGAGATAAACTTTCGTGGTTTTCTCAAAGTGATATTGAGGTAATAAATTTCATTCAGTCATTCGAGGCTTTATTGTTTTATCAGTTGATTGCTTGATCATTGTTCTTTGGTTTGACAATGCTTATCGAAGTTCACACTTCTCTGCTGACTTTAGTTCTCAAAGGCTGCAACTCTTGTTGACTTTGAAATTTTTTTCAACAAGTATGTCGCTACTTGAGTCCTAATTTTAAACATCATGATGTGGAAGAAAGAACGTAGCCTGTGGACTTATTGGGGGCATTGGTTCATATCACGCGTCCTGAAGATGTGCGACGGGGAGTGGTTATGCTTGAAAGTAATACGCATCACACACTATATGAAAATGTTGTTCCTGTTGGGTTCTACCTAGAAACTAACTGAACTTGTATCTGCAGATTCGATAGCAGAGCATGACCCAACCCAAGTGAAAGAAAATATATATCTACTGGCTGTTGGACACTACCATATTGGTAACTACCCCAGGAGTATGGTGCTTGCTGAACAATTCCTTGAGGTTTCTTATCTTAATTTCTTCTGTTGTTATATCATATCATATTCGTGATATTCAGAACAGCTTGTGGTTCTGGTAATGCTGCTATTGAGAAAATAAATACCTAAATACTTTATGCTTTCTCCAAGCTAGAATTTAGAGTTTATCAGTCCAGAGAATATTGTTTACAAGGCGATTGACCAGATATATAGGCTTATATCATATATGATGGTAATTATAAATTGAGTGTTTCATGGCTGGTTTGATGAGGTGTGATTGCAGATTGATTCGAGGTGGGATAGAATGGCACTATTGCTATTACTACTGGACTTGTAGCTTGCGGCTTTGTGACAGAATTTAACGGGAAGAATTAATCAACTGTCATGACGTACCGTTATGGCATCTTTGTAGTTCACTGGTAACCCTTTGAACATTTAACTTTGACAAAACAGCAACCATTTACTTTCGGTTCTTGGACTAAATGTATCATTGTGTGAATGAATGTATCGTTGTTAGCCTAGAAATTTGACATGGTATGAGATCCTTTGGTTTCAAGTATGATTTGTTCATTTCATGAAATTTACTAGAACTTAGACCAGAATGTTGTCATGTACGCATTTTTTTCAACAACGTACTGTTAAAAGCTTCAGCTTAATTTTCAATAAAATTTCATTTTTAGCATAGAATAAGCAAGTTTCTATTTACAAAACTCAAATCCTGCGGTCTAACATTTTAAAATAAATTATAATTGTGTCATTTGATTTAGAAGAAGGGACTGACGGTAACTGCTCGTTTGCTGGGAATTGAATGAAGCTGATAGTTAAAGATTTACCTATTATCGGAGATGCTCTTATATTTGGAGACAGCAAGAAGTTTGAAAAATAGATATGGTTTTTATTTTGTGATGGTGCAACAAACTATAGAGTATCTTATAAGAAAGACAAGGGATAAATCGTTAAGAATGGTTTTGCAGTTAGGATAAGTTTATGTTTATCCTTAATTTGCAACCTTTTTTTATTTTATTTTATTTTATTTTCGCTTACTTTAAAAAGTCAAAATGTATAAAAAATGTGTTAAAGGTGAGTAATATTTGGTTACGAAGTTTCAACTTTGGCTCGGACTTGCTCAATATTTATGTACCTCGACATACATGTATGTATTTCTAATGTTCATTTAGCTTCGCAAGCATGCTCAATCATTAGGTGTGATGATCGAGCTCAGTGAGCCCCAGACTAGACTGTACACTTTTGAATATTTTGTCGAGTCGATATCGGTTAGCTCATGAGTAGCTTGACTCCTTTACACTCTTGGATTTAAGCATATTGCTCCGAAATTCCAGCCTCATTTGCCATATTGTTTCCCCGAAAACGTAGGAACCGTTTTCGGCTTCATACAAGGAATCCCGGAAGCAGTATATACATCTTCTCTCCATTTATTCCCCCCCCCCTTTTTTTGTTGTTTCCAATGAGAATTATAAAGAACGTCTTTGTCGCGATTATAGGTATTGTCTATTATTTGTGTTTGTGCGGTTAAAATTAACGATTTTTGTTTGTTTGTTTTGATTGCTTATTACACCACCAACACCACCCAATTTGGTGGTTGGTATTTGGGCAAGGTTTAGTCGACAGGACCACCAAATGGGTTTTAAGGAAGTTCACTCTTGTTGTTGTTGTTGTTGTTGTTTTTGTGTTTATGTGAGTATGTTGTGGTGTGTATTTGTGTCTAAATGATGCATGCTTGTGTGGTGGATTTAGTGGTCCTTATTAAGGGGATTTAGTGGTTGGAGTTGATGTTGATGTGACACCCGACCACAACAACCACACATCTTATTACATCTAGTCTTAGATGGCATGAGTAAGACGGGGGGCCAGGAGGCTGCGAGGTCAGATAAGGGAGGACATGGTTAGGTGCGAGACGAAGTAGTTTTGGCAAGATGTAGCCATGTAGGTGACGAGTGCGTGGTATGTGTCTCCTTTCCCTTGTGTGAAAATATACCCGGTTACTTTAAGACCCACACAAACACCAAAGAGGGTACATCAACAAAGTTTTGCCTCATTTCTGGTTTACTGGTAATGTTGCCAGTTCATGCATTTCTTTTAGACTTGTAACTACGAGAAAACAGCAATCTATAACTTTCACTTCTTGGACTGAACGTATCGTTGTGATTATTTTGTGAATGAACGTATCGTTGTTAGACTAGAATATTGACATGGTATGAGATTCTTGAGTTTCAAGTATCTTTTGTCGGCCGTTTGATAAATCTGAGTGCATCTATGTTTTGGTAGTCCGATTAGAAGTAAAACTTTGTAAGTCACTTTAAGAAAACTTGGATTATCTATGAAATAATATAAATATTGTAATCGTATTAACACAAATTGAATAATTCTTGGAAAATTTTGTTTCGGGTCAACTCATCCCGACACGACCCATTTCAACCCATACCGAGAATGCCATTTCGACCCATTACTCAACCTGTCTAACCACCCATTTTGCATCCTCTACAGTCAATATTAACATTTTGAATAAATTCAAAGCACGTTTATTAACTTACTTGAAATGTTTATCTGAGAGGCATGAACAGTTTCCCTCTTCCATTGGCATTCGGACCATCAATCAACTTTCGGTCAACCTCGATGTTTTGACTTTCAACGACATTTTTCCACACAAATATATAAGATAAAAGTGAGCAAAACACGATAGCAATTTAGACTAAACTTTTCTTCATCATCGTTTTTATTGTACCTACTGCTGTTCTCGACCAAGACAACCTCCTTAACTTTAAGTCGTTTACGTAATATTATATTTGCTACAACCTAAGTTTGTTACCAGAATTTCACGATTATTGAAACGCCTCCAGAGTGCCCAACCTCAATTGTTTTCAACTCACTTAGTCTGTTACTCGTATATCTTTACATCAGTTAGTTTTTAGATCATTGACTTTTATGGTTCACTTTTATAGCTGACTTTTCTTGTATATGCAGTATTATGTTTTTGAGGTCATTAGATGATATGAAGCAATACTTTAAATCCCTCCATTTTTCTTCATGGGAGATAAACTTCCGTGGTTTTCTCAAAGTGATATTGAGGTAATAAATTTCATTCAGTCATTTGAGGCTTTATTGTTTTATCAGTTGATTGCTTGATCATTGTTCTTTGGTTTGACAATGCTTATCGAAGTTCACACTTCTCTGCTGACTTTAGTTCTCAAAGGCTGCAACTCTTGTTGACTTTAAAATTTGCTTTTTCAACAAGTATGTCGCTACTTGAGTCCTAATTTTAAACATCATGATGTGGAAGAAAGAACGTAGCCTGTGGTCTTATTGCGGGCATTGGTTCATATCACGTGTCCTGAAGATGTGCGACGGGGAGTGGTTATGCTTGAAAGTAATACGCATCACACAATATATGAAAATGTTGTTCCTGTTGGGTTCTACCTAGAAACTAACTGAACTTGTATCTGCAGATTCGATAGCAGAGCATGACCCAACCCAAGTGAAAGAAAATATAGATATGCTGTTGGACACTACCATATTGGTAACTACCCCAGGAGTATGGTGCTTGCTGAACAATTCCTTGAGGTTTCTTATCTTAATTTCTTCTGTTGTTATATCATATCATATTCGTGATATTCAGAACTGCTTGTGCTTCTGGTAATGCTGCTATTGAGAAAATAAATACCTAAATACTTTATGCTTTCTCCAAGCTAGAATTTAGAGTTTATCAGTCCAGAGAATATCGTTTACAAGGCGATTGACCAGATATATAGGCTTATCATATGTGATGGTAATTTTAAATTGTGTGTTTCATGGCTAGTTTGATCCGGTGTAATTGCAGATTGATTCGAGGTGGGATAGAATGGCACTATTGCTATTACTACTGGACTTGTAGCTTGCGGCTTTGTGACAGAATTTAATGGGAAGAATTAATCAACGTCATGACGTACCGTTATGGCATCTTTGTAGTTCACTGGTAACCCTTTGAACATTTAACTTTGACAAAACAGCAACCATTTACTTTCGGTTCTTGGACTGAATGTCTCATTGTGTGAATGAATGTATCGTTGTTAGCCTAGAAATTCAACATCGTATGAGATCCTTTGGTTTCAAGTATGATTTGTTCATTTCATGAAATTTACTAGAACTTAGACCAGAATGTTGTCATGTACGCATTTTCTTCAACAACTGTTAAAAGCTTCAGCTTAATTTTCAATAAAATTTCATTTTAGCATAGAATAAGCAAGTTTCTATTTACAAAACTCAAATCCTGCGGTCTAACATTTTAAAATAAATTATAATTGTGTCATTTGATTTAGAAGAAGGGACTGACGGTAACTGCTCGTTTGCTGGGAATTGAATGAAGCTGATAGTTAAAGATTTACCAATTATCGGAGATGCTCTTATATTTGGAGACAGCAAGAAGTTTGAACTATAGAGTATCTTATAAGAAAGACAAGGGATAAATCGTTAAGAATGGTTTTGCAGTTAGGATAAGTTTATGTTTATCCTTAATTTGCAACCTTTTTTTTATTTTATTTTTTTTTCGCTTACTTTAAAAAGTCAAAATGTATAAAAAAATGTGTTAAAGGTGAGTAATCTTTGGTTACGAAGTTTCAACTTTGGCTCGGACTTGCTCAATATTTATGTACCTCGACATACATGTATGTATTTCTAATGTTCATTTAGCTTCGCAAGCATGCTCAATCATTAGGTGTGATGATCGAGCTCAGTGAGCCCCAGACTAGACTGTACACTTTTGAATCTTTTGTCGAGTCGATATCGGTTAGGCGGTTAGCTCATGAGTAGCTTGACTCCTTTACACTCTTGGATTTAAGCATATTGCTCCGAAATTCCAGCCTCATTTGCCATATTGTTTCCCCGAAAACGCAGGAACCGTTTTCGGCTTCATACAAGGACTCCCGGAAGCAGTATATACATCTTCTATCCATTTATTCCCCCCCCCCTTTTTTTGTTGTTTCCAATGAGAATTATAAAGAACGTCTTTGTCGCGATTATAGGTATTGTCTATTATTTGTGTTTGTACGGTTAAAATGAACGATTTTTGTTTGTTTGTTTTGATTGCTTATTAGACCACCCAATGTGGTGGTTGGTATTTGGGCAAGGTTTAGTCGACCGGACCACCAAATGGGTTTTAAGGAAGTTCACTCTTTTTTGTTGTTGTTGTGTGTTTATGTGAGTGTGTTGTGGTGTGTATTTGTGTCTAAATGATGCATGTTTGTGTGGTGGATTTAGTGGTCCTTATTAAGGGGATTTAGTGGTGGGAGTGGATGTTGATGTGACACCCGACCACAACAACCACACATCTTATTACATCCAGTCTTAGATGACATGAGTAAGATGGGGGGCCAGGAGACTTTTGAGGTCAGATAAGGGAGGACAGGGTTAGGTGTGAGACGAAGTAGTTTTGGCAAGATGTAGCCATGTAGGTGACGAGTGCGTGGTATGTGTCTCCTTTCCCTTGTGTGAAAATATACCCAGTTACTTTAAGACCCACACAAACACCAAAGAGGGTTCATCCACAAAGTTTTGCCTCATTTCTGGTTTACTGGTAATGTCTTGCCGGTTCATGCATTTCTTTTAGACTTGTAACTTGAAGAAAACAGCAATCTATAACTTTCACTTCTTGGACTCAACGTATCGTTGTGATTATTTTGTGAATGAATGTATCGTTGTTAGACTAGAATATTGACATGGTATGAGATTCTTGGGTTTCAAGTATCTTTTGTCATAAATTTGATAAATCTGAGTGCATCTATGTTTTGGTAGTCCGATTAGAAGTCAAACTTTATAAATCACTTTAAGAAAACTTGGATTATCTATGAAATAATATAATATTGTAATCATATTAACACAAATTGAATAACTCTTGGAAAAATTTTGTTTCGGGTCAACTCATCCCAACACAACCCATTTCAACCCATACCGAGAATGCCCATTTCGGCCCATTACTCAACCTTTCTAACCACCCATTTTGCATCCTCTACAGTCAATATTAACATTTTGAACAAATCCAAAGCATGTTTATTAACTTATTTGAAATGTTTATATGAGAGGCATGAACAGTTTCCCTCTTCCATTGGCATTCGGACCATCAATCAACTTTCGGTCAACCTCGATGTTTTGACTTTCAACGACATTCGGAATCCAAGCAAAATACAATCAGAAAGATATTCACATTAAAGGTTAAGATTTTAGTAAAACACGATGGCAATTAAGACTAACCTTTTCTTCATCATCATTTTTATTGCACATGTTGTTCTCGACCAAGACAAACGGGGACTAAGTTCTCCTATACATGAAGCATCAACCTTAATAATACACACAAAAAAAAGATGATTTCAGTCTTGTGTGTGCATCTTAGGGGGTGTTTGGGACTGCTTATCTTAAACTGATTGTTGCCCTTCAAAAATAAGCGTGTACCATTGTACCAACTACTTGAACTAAAGTCATTATAAGGTTTGTTTCAGCTCACTTAGTTTGCTATATCTTTACATCAGTTAGTTTTAAGATCATTGACTTTTATGGTTGACTTTTATAGTTGACTTTTATGATAATATGAAGCAATACTTTATATCCCTCCAATTTTCTTCATGGGAGATGAACTCCCATGGTTTTCTCAAAAGTGATATTGAGGTAATAAAATTTATTCAGTCATTCGAGTTTTAAACTTTTAATCATTGCTCTTCGGTTTGACAATGCTTATCGAAGTTCAAACTTCTCTGCCGACTTTAGTTCTCAAAGCATGTAACTATTGTTGCCTTTGAAATTTGCTTTTTCAACAAGTATGTCGCAAAATGAGTCCTAATTTTACCATAAAGCTGAAAATATAGCTGCCTTATTGCGGGCATTGGTTCATTCCACGCAATGACGGAGCTTGAAAGGTTTTTGTGGGAGGGCCAAAAGAATTCAAAGTCTTTTATGAGAAGGCTAAATTTTAAAAACAAAATTTGTACACATGAAAAATAAGTAATTGTACAATAGTGCTCCAAAGTTTAGGGAGGCCACCACCCTCCTTTACCCTTTCATAGCTCCGCCCATGATTCCACGCAACGTGAAGATCATATGATGAAATTTGGCACTATTGCTGCTATTAGTATTGGACTTGTTCAGAATATAACGAAGGGATAATTTCAAAAATAACCAAGTTACCCAATTGATGGGGATTTTGACCTTAGATTTGAAAATTCTTAAACTGACCAGTTGCCCAAAATCCAGTCAACCAGGGGACGCCACGTGTCGAAATTTTGGCAACGCCTCCTTTGTTTGGGCAACTTGGGACATTTGGCGTCCCATGGGCAGCAACACATTTTTAGGCAACCCGCGTATGGCTAGTTTAAGAACTTTCAAATCCAAGGTCAAAAAAGCTCATCATTTGGGCAACTTGGTCATTTTTGAAATTATTAAATATGATCAAACATATCAAACTCTAAATACAATATACAAATACTACAAATACTTGATCACTAGTAAAAATATTTAATGAAAGATACATTAGTAACTCATATTTAGAAATAACATAATATAAGGGTGCTCATCGGGCGAAAACCGGACCGGACCGAGAAAAATCACACCGGAGGCACGAAAGCTGCATTGATTTGACTTCTTTGCTTCTGCTATTGAAGCGAAAAACCCCAAGAAAACTTTATCAATTCTCATTCTTCTTTGGCGACAAGGAACCGAGACCGAATCCGGCAAAAAACATAGACTGAGACCGGACCGAATGTGGTCGGTCCGGTTCGGTCCGGTCCGGTCTCGGTCCAAATAAGCTAAATGTCCGGTTTTTAAGTTGGACCGAGACTGAGACCGTAATTATGAAAAACTCTATACCGAAACCGGACCGAATGCGGTCGGTCCGGTCCATCCGGTCCATTTGCTCACACTAACATATCACATGACAAAAATAATAATAATAATAATAAATGGTTTAGACCTGTTCAAAAAAAAGAAAAAGAAAAAAGGGTTTAGACCCATTTGTCCCGTTTCCTTCTAACTTTAACAAATTTCATCATACTACGTTAATACGGAGTAACTAACTAGATACACTCACCATAAACAATACACATAGTACAACCCATAGAAGCACACTCTACCACCACCACCTTCCCCAAATTACATCACATCAAAAACACATTCATTTTAAATTAATCTCATAACACCAAATTAGTCCTTGTAACTTTTTTACTTCAGGTATCATCTACTCATTCTATTAATTAATTAATTAAAAAATTTTATAAAAATTTATAAAAATTAATTAATTACTGTTTTTTAGGATTTGATTTGATTAATGACTACTCCTGGTGGCCCTAGACCTAATAATCATAATAATAATAATTTTCCCCCAAATTATAACCCTAACCCTAACCCTAACCCTAACCCTAATTTTGTTGCTGATAATTTACATAACTTGCAATTAAACCGTCCCCCGAATGCGGCGAATGGGGCGAATGCGGCGAATGGGCCGCGTGGTCCTCCGCCGCGGTTCGGTAGGCCTCCCGGACCGCCTGGTTTTGGTCCGAGAGGACCTCCGCAAGGTACATTGCCTAATAGACCAGCTGGCGGTAATGTGGGCCCGAGAGGACCTCCGCAAGGTCCGTTTGCGGCGTTAGGTAGTGGAGTGCCGAATGGTGGTGTTGGAGTGAGACCGGGACCTCCGCCGCCTCAACAAACTATGTCGTCGTTTTTGGGAGGTGGGATTGGGAGTGAGAGTCAGATGAGAGGGCCGAGCTTTGGGGTTTTGCCGAGAGGGGGGATGCAGCCGGCTTCTGGGCCGCCGATATTTAGTGCACCGCCGCCGCCTCCTGGGTCTGTGTACGGGACTCAGCCGTGGAAAATGCAGTCACGGCCAGTAAGTTTTTTTGATGTTTTACTTTGTTATGTATATTTGAATAAAACCGAGTGTGTGAAGTCGAAATAGTTAGTTTTAGTAACAAGTAGGGTAGAATTACGAATGTGCCCTTAGTTTGTATATTAAGTTTCTATATACTCGCGAATTGCCAGCACTCCATACCATTCTTAGTGATTATTGCAAGTTTTAAGCAGAAGCACATCCGAACAGTTTACTTTCAAACTGCTCATCAGACGCTCAAAATGCTTTCATATTTTAATACGGATTCTGGTATTTGAGATAACTAATCCCTCGATTAAAACAGAACTCTGTGTAGTAGCTTTATATTGTGTTAGATACTTAATCCCTCGATCGTAAGAGAAATATGCGTAGAAGTTTAGATTATTTAAGATACTTAATCCCTCGATCGGAAGAGAAATATGCTTAGAAGTTTTAGGTCAAGTACTTTGCATTTCAGCTTTAGAAACTACTGTGGATTATGAACTGCTTTCTTTATCCTACATACTGATATGACACATTAAATTTTACACCTAACAATTCATTTACGAAGATATAAGTGGTAAGTCAGTTGCAAAATACATATTAACATACATGTTTGAAGTACTAGTTTAATCTGCGTTTGCTTATTATATAGACATCCAAACGCCATCTCATGCAACGTGTTTTATTACAGATTTTGGGTACTTAAGATCATACGATCAGTTTCAAAATGCACATCAGAACAGTTTACTTTCAAAATGCAACTTCCAAACACTATTAAAATGCTATCACGTTTTATTAAAGATTCTGGCTATTTAAGATGCTTAATCCCCCAAATTTGAGTAGACGCTTTAGATTATTTAAAATACTCAACCCCTCGACCATGTAACATTATAACTTATGGATTAGGATCCATTTTTATCTCTAACTTAGATACTAATGTGACCCGTAAAACTTTGCACCTGATAACGGTGATAAGTTAGTTACAGTATACATATTAACATATGTATTTGCAGTACGAGTTTAATCAAAGATTCTAAATATGTTCTTGTTGCATAAATATATACAGAATGTGCCACCTCCTCCAATCCCTGGTCCGGGTCAACCACCAAGGATGTATGGCATGCCGCCACCTCTTCCTAACCAACAATCAATGGCTACTATATCGCCTGCAATGGGTCCCAGTGGAAATGCAGTTTCAGGACCATCAAAGATTGATCCTAACCAAATCCCACGCCCTGGTCCAACATCGTCTGTCCTTTTACATGAAACTCGACAGGGTAACCAGGCCAATCCTCCACCGGTATTCATCATTACTCTTTCTTTAATATCCTTTTTTATTCACAATTTATGGAATAGTGTTTACTTTAGAGTTGGAAAGATTGGCGGGCTGTCAGGTTGAATGTGTTAGTTTGTCAAATACGATTTTAGAAATTATATTAAATAATTAATTGAGATTTTGAATGGAATTATCTAGTAGGTTTATGTATCAAAAATACACTCTCCTGAATCCTGACGCGTTAACTTTGAAGCTATTCATAGTTGTATAGGTCAAACTTTCCATCTCTAGTTTATAGTGACCATGGTTCTCGGCTCCTATTATGAAAGTATTTGTACTAATCTTATGTATATCCTGATATGTTGTTTTAAATTGAAGCCTGCTACAACCGAATTTATTCTAAGGGATACTGGAAATTGCAGTCCCCGGTACATGAGGAGCACCATTAATCAGGTTACGTGGGCATTCTTTCAACAACTTCTCTTGTGGAAATTTTATGCTTAATTGTTGGATTGTTTTGTTGCTCTTTCAGATTCCTTGCACCTCTGATCTTTTGACCACGTCTGGCATGCAATTGGCTCTGTTGGTCCAGCCCCTTGCCCTTCCTCATCCAGAAGAGGAACCTATCCAAGTAAGGCTAGATATATTAACTAAGATTACTATATAGCCCTCAAGTCTTAGGGGCACTTATTTGTTACCTCAAGGGTCTTGAAATTAATTGAGGTGATAGAAAATTTCAAAGTTGAAGTATAATATTTTTTATCTTAAAGAGTCAGATATGGACTCTAATTTTGTGAGGGAGGGACTGAGTGATAAGTTTTTTATATGGTAAATGTGAATCTATTTTTCAGATAGTGGATTTCGGCGAAGGTGGCCCTGTTCGTTGTTCTCGTTGCAAAGGCTACATCAATCCGTTCATGAAGTTTGTCGATCAGGGAAGACGTTTTGTCTGTAACTTCTGTGGTGAGTGTTGATCTCTTGTTTTCTACCTTTTGCCATAATTTAGTTCTGAGAATACATACCGATTAGAAAAAAGCGTCTTTATATACTTGACCTACATGCTAATAGCTGACTATGAATACAGAAACAATACAAATTTTTAGCCTTTAAATTTAGGGCCCGTTTGGTTTGAGGGTGTGGGTGGGTATTGAATGAAAGTAGAGTTTAATCCATTGTTTGGTAGTATTTTGATATCCGTGACATGGGTTTTGAAATTAAATTGTCATACCAACCTATTTTGGAGGCTTTTCATGAAACCAACCAATCAAACTTTTCTTTTTATTTGATGAATTTTTGTCCACCACATATTTTCATTCTTTTGTTTTATCTTTTACCCTTTTTGTTTTAACAAAATACATAAAACCTATTAAATATACATATAAATTAAATATTAATTAATTTTCTCTCTCCTTATTTTCTTTGAAACCTTTCCCAAATTCGAACCCAATTCCAATCCCACTTACAAACCAAACGCACCCTTATATATTGACAATAAAAACATCTTTCCTGCTGCATGTCAACTTGTATATTGACTTGTTGGAAATAAAATATAACCCATGTCAACCGACTTACAAGTGAATGGGTTGAATATGCCACTTTTAGTTCAACTTGTCGTCTTACATTCTACCCTTTTGCAGGCTTCACGGATGAAACTCCGCGTGACTATCAATGCAATCTAGGTCCAGATGGCAGACGAAGGGACGCTGATGAACGGCCTGAGCTATGCAGAGGAACAGTTGAATTCGTTGCCACAAGGGAATTCCTGGTTCGTGTGATCTCTAGCTTCATTTTGCACTTCTCTCAACAATTATACTATCTTTATAATATTTTGTTATATTTTTCCCAGGTACGTGAGCCAATGCCTGCTGTATTCTTTTTTCTCATTGATGTATCAATGAATGCCTTGCAAACTGGTGCAACAGCGGGAGCTTGCAGCGCTATCAGCCAAGTCATTGCTGATCTTCCAGTAAGTTCATGTTAATTGTGGTTAGAGGTTAAAATGGTTGGGATGGATAGTGGGTCTATACTGGCATAATATTAGATATGGGTCGGGTTGGATTCACCTGGTTTTTGACCAGTTTTTAATCCTTTTTTCTTTATGAATAATTAGTGTTCCTAATTAGATTACAAAAATAAAAAATTACTCAGTAGATTATCTCAGATTGTCAACTATAATATAATTGAAAGTAAATGGGTCACAGTTGCCACCTTTCGTACTTGTGGCACATGGCTACGGGCTACCCATAAGTATTGAATCTTATTGATGTTTCACCCTTTGACAATAGGTTTGAAGTTTGTATGTAATTATTGATCTATTTCATGTACACAATTACTCGTAGATTTTATGATGCAACAAACTAATAATATGGTTGCTGCAGGAGGGTCCTCGAACAATGGTGGGAATTGCCACATTTGACTCAACCATCCATTTTTACAATCTGAAACGGGCATTGCAACAGGTATATATAATGGCAGATTATTGTTTATAGATTTTCGGTATGGTTTGTATGTGTAAAAAAAAAATTTTGTCCAGTTTTCACCATGTTTGCTTTTGGGATTCCGTTTCCATCATACCAGTTTTACCTGTTAGAAATAAAATATAACCAGAATTGACCCATTTATAAGTAAATGGGTCGAAACAGCCACCTCTAGTTTAGTAACTTACAAGATGATATTGCTGTTTGTGATCAAGTTTTTGTGTTTTGTTGTTGCAGCCATTGATGCTCATAGTTCCTGACGTTGAAGATGTTTACACTCCTCTCCAAACTGATGTTATTGTTCAACTTTCCGAGGTAAGTTATTTCATGCATTACCTTGAAATTGTGATGGAGCTCTTTTCTTGGCAGTTCTTGCCAACTCATGATTATCCGTCATATTCTAGAAGTTATTATTTTCATCCAGTTTTATGCGACTTTGGAACTGATTCCCAACGTATTTCACATCGTTGTGATGTTACAGTGTCGTGATCATCTAAAATTTTTGCTGGAGAGCATCCCGAATATGTTTGAGAGTAATAAAACTGCTGATTCTGCTTTTGGTGCCGGGATGAAGGTATTAATTTTTCTCTGTTTGATTGTACATTTGTACCCGCGCAAGCACAGCGTGTCTAAGGGTAGAAGAAGTTACCTATATACCTACCAATAACCTAATCTCAGAGACTGTCACTTTATTTCACAAGACATCTCTATTTTCTTTTTCTTCTCAGATCATCTTTTTTTGGTCATCCCGTTTAATGATTTTTTGAACAACCAGAATTCACCGAACACTCACATGTCCCATTTTTAAACAGGCTAATGCCTGTTCTTTATTCTGATATTTTTTTTATCAAATAATCTGTTTCAAAGCGCACATCCAAACGCCCACTTAGTATCGGCTTAGCAGTCTATGTGACTATTGCTTCATATGTGTCAATTAGGCTGCTTTTCTGGCTATGAAGAGTACCGGAGGCAAGCTTTTGGTATTTCAATCAGGCAAGCTTATTTATATTTTTAGCATGTGTTATTATTAAGAGGTCTGAGGTAGAAACATATATTGACCCCATTTTATTATGTCTCAGTCTTGCCTTCTGTTGGTATTGCGGCTCTTTCTGCTAGAGAGGCTGAAGGAAGAACTAATATCTCTGCAGGAGAGAAGGTAATATCAACTAATGACCAGGTTGAACAAACAGGCCAAAATTGTTGGCGTTGGGCTGGACCAAAACTTTTTTGTCCTATATTTTAAGTCTATATATATACTGTTAGTGGGTCAAATACGATTACAAAATTATCTTATTACAATAGTTATGTAATGTTTGCTATAATGATTAAGTAGGTCTTATGCATGAAAAGATACTTTGGGCTAAATTTGACCTTTTTGACCCGTTTCCTTTAAATCTTTTGATATTAGAATCATATCTGCATGGTACTAAGATCTTATAAATGGGATTCACGTACTATGTATAATGGCCTCACCAAAGTGCATCTACATGTTTAACGTAGTAAAGTTGATGAAACAAGTTAATCTGAAATCGCTTTTTCTTTTTTAAACCGCAGGAACCTCATAAATTACTTCAACCAGTAGACAAGACTATGAAGACATTGGCAATTGAATTTGCAGAGTACCAGGTGAACCTTTATCTAATTTCTAATTTGCATTTTGCTACCTCTTTGATGAGATTCAACCGTTTTGATTTTATGTGATCACAAATATTTTATAGGTCTTTGTCGATGTATTCATCACTACCCAAAGTTATGTTGATATTGCTTCATTGTCTGTTATCCCTCGAACCACTGGAGGACAGGTAGTCATTGCAATCTTATTTTTTTGTCAAACAAATTAGATTGGTTTTGTTGCCATTCTTTAAGAGTCGCTTTTAATAAAATTCCCTCCTGTTTTCAGGTTTATTATTATCACCCTTTCTCTGCACTTTCGGATCCCGCAAAACTATACAATGATCTGCGATGGAATGTCACAAGACCACAAGGTTTTGAAGCAGTAATGCGTGTTAGATGTAGCCAGGTGAACCCTAAAAAGATTTATGCTTCAGTTTAACTTTCATACCATATCCATTGATGCGGCAAATTGGGTGGGTCTTTCGGGTTGGGCATCGGGTCAAATCAGTTAGGGTAAATGTAGGTATTGGTTGGATCTGCTTGACCCGAAACACTTCTTTATTTCTTATCATTGATATTTGAGTTTTTGGTATATAGTTGATGTGCCAAATATGATTAGAGACAGTGGTCTTATTTCAACAATGATTCAATGTTCCACATAAAATGGTTTAGACCAATTTGTCCTGTTTCCTTCTAACACTTTTATTTATGTTACCCTTAAAAACTAAGCGTAAACCTCGACACATTCATATCTAAATGTATCAAAATGGTCACCTCTTATAAGATTTTCCAAAATATGGTATACTTATCCATTTCTCATTTTGTTGTCTCTTCCCTTCGATTCTTTAGGGTCTTCAAGTACAAGACTACTCTGGAAACTTCTGTAAACGCATTCCCACAGATGTTGACCTACCTGCGGTATATACTGAACTTCAAATTTATAAGCCTTGAGTTCCTAGCTTATAAGATCACTTTTGTTGAAACTAATATTTTGCAGGTTGATTGTGACAAATCTATAATGGTGACTTTGAAACATGATGATAAATTAACAGATGGCACAGAATGTTCTTTCCAGTGTGCGCTTCTTTATACTACTGTATATGGGCAAAGAAGAATACGTGTGTCCACTTTATCGTTGCCTTGCACAAGCATGCTGAGCAATCTTTTTCGCTCAGCTGATTTAGACACCCAGTTTTCTTGTTTCCTAAAGCAAGGTATTTGAATTTGTTTAGTTTTGGATTTCACTTTTGCTTTATTGAATACTATAAAGATTTATTCTTTTTTTGTGTGTTGCAGCGGCTAATGAAATCCCTATTACTCCATTACCTCAAGTGAGGGATCGGGTGACAGATCTTTGCATTAGTATACTTCATTCTTATCGGAAGTTTTGTGCAACTGTGTCATCATCTGGACAGCTAATTCTTCCTGAGGCACTCAAGTTGTTGCCTCTATACACTCTCGGTCTGTTTTCTTCTTTATTTAAGGCATTCTAATTATTGGGTTATCAGTAGTGGTGGCATCGGATACCGACCAAATCCAATCATTCTAAATCAGTTCGGTCGCAAACCATTCCTTGAAAGCGAGAGCCACTAAAGGTGGCAATTTCAGCGCATTCATTTATTACCAATAATTTGATTGAATGGGAATGTATCAAATGTGTTGGAAGTCCCCTTAAGGTTTTTTATAATGTATACAACCTCATAAATTACCTTCTATAAAAGATTAAGATAATAATCTTGGTAATCTTGTTTTTTTTGTAATCATAATCAACTCTTTAACAATCTCTATAAGTTCAAAAAAGATTGGCAAAAAGTGTTTGTGGGTCATTTCAACCTGGGTCATGCTAAAGATGACCTGTTTTGACTTGTTCTTTTTTCACCTGGTCATCTTGCCAACTCTAGTGAAAATATAACGAATCCAAAGATTCTTTCGATTTGCCCACCCCCTAGATACCACTTAAATGTTTTGGTTTAATATTGCATAAGATACGCACAGGTAATTTACCTCCTTTATTTATTGCAGCTTTGATTAAAAGTATTGGACTACGAAGTGATGGGCGTATAGATGACAGGTCATTTTGGATCAACTATGTCACCTCACTTTCTGTTCAATTAGCAATCCCGCTTGTGTATCCCAGAATGATAAGTCTTCATGATATTGACTCAAAGGTTTAGAATAATCTCACTTAACAAAATGTTCAGATATTCAATTTCTACAACTTACACAGGTTATTTTTATTTTTTTATTATTATTATTATTATTATTATTATTTTTTTTTTTGCATGTTTCATCTGTGGCTACAGGATACCGATGGATCCGTTATTC
The DNA here is from genome assembly GCA_014162995.1 of Artemisia annua. Lineage (NCBI taxonomy): Eukaryota > Viridiplantae > Streptophyta > Magnoliopsida > Asterales > Asteraceae > Artemisia > Artemisia annua. Next base: position 145,247 of record LBNU01023198.1, read on the forward strand.
CCCCTCCTATACCACTCTCTAGTGAACATGTGAGTGATGACGGGATCTATCTTCTTGAAAACGGAGAGGACTGCCTAATTTACGTTGGAGGCTCTGTAGATCCTGATATAACACAAAAACTGTTTGGCGCTTCTTCTTTTAGTGAAATCCCCACTCAGGTATACTTGATATTCGTATCTCTTGTCTTGTATCATTATAGTGGCAAAATGGCGAGTCTAGTAATGGGTATAAACAGGCTTTGGTGGCTTGGATTGACCCGAAACATTATTTTTATTCTAAGCAATAACCGACGTGGTAAATCTGATTAGGAAAACTATATTATAACACAGTTCTGGAGGTTATATGCATTATATACCTGTCGGCAACTTTCGACCTGTTTCAATTTTGGCTGCTTTTAAAACTTAGCAAATCTGACTCATTTGTGATTAATACTACCGAAATTCCTTCTAATTGCAAATGGGTTGAAGTTGACATCTGTATATGCTCATTGTCTCATTGCATAGATTTTGTGGCTTATAAGTTCGATGTTTGCTAGAGTAACTCTTTCAGAAGGCCTATTGGTTCATCAATCATCTGTTTAACTCAAACTTTTCGATACAGTTGGTACTGAAGCAATATGAAAACCCCTTGTCAAAGAAGCTAAATGAGGTTGTAAATGAGATACGAAGCCAAAGATGTAACTACCTACGGTATGTAATGTCTGGTATATAATCTTATCAGTCGGATTAGTTTATCTGTATATGAGAATGTTTGTGTTGACAAGTAACCCCTTTTTTAATCTCATTGTACTTATGGCAGGCTAAAATTATGCAAGAAAGGAGAACCATCGGGTGAGTTTTATAATATACGTCTAGTAGTTCTGTCTTCGTATGAAAATTGCAAGATTCAAGTTGATTCTTTTTTAAAAAAAAAATTCCTTTCATATACATAAAGGCTATTTGGTAATTCTTCTCTACCACCACCTTCCCCCAAATTACATCACATCAAAAACACCTCCCTTTTAAATTAATCTCATATTAGGCCTTGTAACTTTTTTACTTCAGGTATCATCTACTCATTCAATTAACTGTTAAAAAATTTATAAAAATTTATGCTAATTATTTAATTACAGTTTTTTAGGATTTGATTTGATTTAATTGAATGACTACTCCTGGTGGCCCTAGACCTAATCATAATAATAATAATTTTCCCCCAAATTATAACCCTAACCCTAACCCTAACCCTAACCCTAATTTTGTTGCTGATAATTTACATAACTTGCAATTAAACCGTCCCCCGAATGCGGCGAATGTGGCGAATGCGGCGAATGGGCCGCGTGGTCCTCCGCCGCGGTTCGGTAGGCCTCCCGGACCGCCTGGTGTTGGTCCGAGAGGACCTCCGCAAGGTACATTGCCTAATAGACCAGCTGGCGGTAATGTGGGACCGAGAGGACCTCCGCAAGGTCCGTTAGGTAGTGGTGTGATGAGTAATGGGCCGCCGCGTGGAGTGCCGAGTGGTGGTGGTGTTGGAGTGAGACCGTTGGCGTCGGCGCCGCCTCAACAAACTATGTCGGCATTTTTGGGAGGTGGGATTGGGAGTGAGAATCAGATGAGAGGGCCGGCTTCTGGACCGCCGATGTTTAGTGCGCCGCCGCCGCCTCCTGGGTCTGCGTATGGGACTCAGCCGTGGCAAATGCAATCACGACCAGTAAGTTTTTTTTTGATATTTTACTTTCTTAAGTTTGAATAAAACCGAGTATGTGAAGTCGAAATAGTTAGTTTTAGTAACAAGTAGCGTAGAATTACGAATGTGCCCTTAGTTTATATATTAAGTTTCTAAATACTCACGAATTGCCAGCACTCGATACCATTCAAAGTCATTATTGCAAGTTTTAAGCAGAAACGCTATTTCATGTATCGCGTTTATGCACATCCGAACAGTTTGCTTTCAAAATGCACATCCAGACGCTCGAAATGCTTTCATATTTTAATAAGGATTCTAATTATTTGAGATAACTAATCCCTCGATTAATACAGATATATGCGTAGTCGCGTAGAAGCTTTATCTAAGATACTTGATCCCTCGAGGCCTCGATCATATGAGAAATATGCGTAGAAGCTTTAGATTGTGTAAGATACTTAATCCCTTGGTCAGAATAGAAATATGCGTAGAAGCTTTAGATTATTTAAGATACCTAATCCTCTATCAGAACAGAAATTTACGTAGAGCTTTAGATTAAACTCAACCCCTCGATCAGAACATTAATTACAGAAGCTTTAGATCAAGTAGTTTGCATTTCAGCTTTAGAAGCTATTGTGGATTATGAACCATTTGCTTTCTCTATCTTACATACTGATATGACACATTAAAATTTTCACTTAAATAGTACACTCACGAAGATATAAGTGATAAGTTGGTTACAAAATACATATATGTTTGAAGTACTCAAGTACCAGTTTAATCTGCATTTACTTATGGTTATATAGACATCCAAACGCTATCTCATGCAGCGTGTTTTATTACAGATTTTGGGTACTTAAGATCATACGAGCAGTTTCAAAATGCACATCAGAACAGTTTACTTTCAAAAAGCAACTTCCAAACACTATTAAAATGCTGTCACGTTTTATTACAGATTCTGGCTATTTAGATGCTTAATCCCCCAAATTTGAGTAGACGCTTTAGATTATTTAAAATACTCAACCCCTCGACCATATAACATTATAACTTATGGATTAGGATCCATTTTTATCTCTAACTTGGATACTAATGTGACCCGTAAAACTTTGCACCTGATAACGGTGATAAGTTAGTTACAATATACATATTAACATATGTATTTGCAGTACGAGTTTGATCAAAGATTCTAAATATGTTCTTGTTGCATAAATATATACAGAATGTGCCACCTCCTCCAATCCCTGGTCCGGGTCAACCACCAAGGATGTATGGCATGCCGCCACCTCTTCCTAACCAACAATCAATGGCTACTATATCGCCTGCAATGGGTCCCAGTGGAAATGCAGTTTCAGGACCATCAAAGATTGATCCTAACCAAATCCCACGCCCTGGTCCAACATCGTCTGTCCTTTTACATGAAACTCGACAGGGTAACCAGGCCAATCCTCCACCGGTATTCATCATTACTCTTCTTAAATATCCTTTTTATTCACAGTTTATGGAATAGTGTTTACTTTAGAGTTGGAAAGATTGGCGGGCTGTCAGGTTGAATGTGTTAGTTTGTCAAATACGATTTTAGAAATCATATTAAATAATTAATTGAGATTTTGAATGGAATTATCTAGTAGGTTTATGTATCAAAAATACACTCTCCTGAATCCTGACGCGTTAACTTTGAAGATATTCATAGTTGTATGGGTCAAACTTTGCATCTCTAGTTTAGTGACCATGGTTCTCGGCTCCTATTATGAAAGTATTTGTACTAATCTTATGTATATCCTGATATGTTGTTTTAAATTGAAGCCTGCTACAACCGAATTTATTGTAAGGGATACTGGAAATTGCAGTCCCCGGTACATGAGGAGCACCATTAATCAGGTTACGTGGGTATTCTTTCAACTACTTCTCTTGTGGAAATTTTATGCTTACTTAATTGTTGGATTGTTTTGTTGCTCTCTCAGATTCCTTGCACCTCTGATCTTTTGACCACGTCTGGCATGCAATTGACACTGTTGGTCCAGCCCCTGGCCCTTCCTCATCCAGAAGAGGAACCTATCCAAGTAAGGCTAGATATAGGTACTAAGATTACTATATAGCCCTTATGTCTTAGGGGTACTTATTTGTTACCTCAAGGGTCTTGACATTAATTGAGGTGATAGAAAATTTCAAAGTTAAAGTATAATATTTTTTATCTTAAAAAGTTAGATATGGACTCTAATTTTGTGAGGGAGGGACTAATAAGTTTTTCATATGGTAAATGTGAATCTATTTTTTCAGATAGTGGATTTCGGCGAAGGTGGCCCTGTTCGTTGTTCTCGTTGCAAAGGCTACATCAATCCGTTCATGAAGTTTGTCGATCAGGGAAGACGTTTTGTCTGTAACTTCTGTGGTGAGTGTTGATCTCTTGTTTTCCACCTTTTGCCATAATTTAGTTCTAAGAATACATACCGATTAGGCGATTAGAAAAAAGCGTCTTTATATACTTGACCTACATGCTAATAGCTGACTATGAATACAGAAACAATACAAAATTTTAGCCTTTAAATTTACATATTGACATAAAAACATCTTTCCTGCTGATTTGAACTGCTGCATGTCAACTTGTATATTGACTTGTTGGAAATAAAATATAACCCATGTCAACCGACTTACAAGTGAATGAGTTGAATATGCCACTTTTAGTTCAACTTGTCTTCTTACATTCTACCCTTTTGCAGGCTTCACGGATGAAACTCCGGGTGACTATCAATGCAATCTAGGTCCAGATGGCAGGCGAAGGGACGCTGATGAACGGCCTGAGCTATGCAGAGGAACAGTTGAATTCGTTGCCACAAGGGAATTCCTGGTTCGTGTGATCTCTAGCTTCATTTTGCACTTCTCTCAACAATTATACTATCTTTATAATATTTTGTTATATTTTCCCAGGTACGTGAGCCAATGCCTGCTGTATTCTTTTTTCTCATTGATGTATCAATGAATGCCTTGCAAACTGGTGCAACAGCGGGAGCTTGCAGCGCTATCAGCCAAGTCATTGCTGATCTTCCAGTAAGTTCATGTTAATTGTGGTTCGAGGTGAAAATGGTTGGGATGGATAATGGGTCTATACTGACATAATATTAGATATGGGTCAGGTTGGATTCACCTGGTTTTTGACCAGTTTCTAATCCTTTTTTCTTTATGAATAATTAGTGTTCCTAATTAGATTACAAGAATAAAAAATTTGATTATCTCAGATTGTCAACTATAATATAATTGAAAGTAAATGGGTCACAGTTGCCACCTTTCGTACTTGTGGCACATGGCTACGGGCTACCCATAAGTATTGAATCTTATTGATGTTTCACCCTTTGACAATAGGTTTGAAGTTTGTATGTAATTATTGATCTGTTTCATGTACACAGTTAATCGTAGATTTTATGATGTAACAAACTAATAATATGGTTGCTGCAGGAGGGTCCTCGAACAATGGTGGGAATTGCCACATTTGACTCAACCATCCATTTTTACAATCTGAAACGGACATTGCAACAGGTATATATAATGGCAGAATATTGTTTATAGATTTTCGGTACGGTTTGTATGCGTAAAAAAAATCTTTGTCCAGTTTTCACCATGTTTGCTTTTGGATTTCCGTTTCCATCATACTAGTTTTACCTGTTAGAAATAAAATATAACCAGAATTGACCCATTTATAAGTAAATGTGTCGAAACAGCCACCTCTAGTTTAGTAACTTACAAGATGACATTGCTGTTTGTGATCAAGTTTTTGTGTTTTGTTGTTGCAGCCATTGATGCTCATAGTTCCTGACGTTGAAGATGTTTACACTCCTCTCCAAACTGATGTTATTGTTCAACTTTCCGAGGTAAGTTATTTCATGCATTACCTTGAAATTGTGATGGAGCTCTTTTCTTGGCAGTTCTTGCCAACTCATGATTATCCGTCATATTCTAGAAGTTATTATTTTCATCCAGTTTTATGTGACTTTGGAACTGATTCCCAACGTATTTCACATCGTTGTGATGTTACAGTGTCGTGATCATCTAAACTTTTTGCTGGAGAGCATCCCGAGTATGTTTGAGAGTAATAAAACTGCTGATTCTGCTTTTGGTGCCGGGATGAAGGTATTAATTTTTCTCTGTTTGATTGTACATTTGTACCCGCGCAAGCACAGCGTGTCTAAGGGTAGAAGAAGTTACCTATATACCTACCAATAACCTAATCTCAGAGACTGTCACTTTATTTCACAAGACATCTCTATTTTCTTTTTCTTCTCAGATCATCTTTTTTTGGTCATCCCGTTTAATGATTTTTTGAACAACCAGAATTCACCGAACACTCACATGTCCCATTTTTAAACAGGCTAATGCCTGTTCTTTATTCTGATATTTTTTTTATCAAATAATCTGTTTCAAAGCGCACATCCAAACGCCCACTTAGTATCGGCTTAGCAGTCTATGTGACTATTGCTTCATATGTGTCAATTAGGCTGCTTTTCTGGCTATGAAGAGTACCGGAGGCAAGCTTTTGGTATTTCAATCAGGCAAGCTTATTTATATTTTTAGCATGTGTTATTATTAAGAGGTCTGAGGTAGAAACATATATTGACCCCATTTTATTATGTCTCAGTCTTGCCTTCTGTTGGTATTGCGGCTCTTTCTGCTAGAGAGGCTGAAGGAAGAACTAATATCTCTGCAGGAGAGAAGGTAATATCAACTAATGACCAGGTTGAACAAACAGGCCAAAATGGTTGGCGTTGGGCTGGACCAAAACTTTTTCGTCCTATATTTTAAGTCTATATATATACTGTTAGTGGGTCAAATACGATTACAAAATTATCTTATTACAATACTTTTTCGTCCTTTAAATCTTTTGATATTAGAATCATATCTGCATGGTACCAAGATCTTATAAATGGGATTCACGTAGTATGTATAATGGCCTCACCAAAGGGCATCTACATGTTTAACGTAGTAAAGTTGATGAAAGAAGTTAATCTGAAATCGCTTTTTATTTTTTTAAACCGCAGGAACCTCATAAATTACTTCAACCAGTAGACAAGACTATGAAGACATTGGCAATTGAATTTGCCGAGTACCAGGTGAACCTTTATCTAATTTGCATTTTGCTACCTCTTTGATGAGATTCAACCATTTTGATTTTATCTTACCAAATTGTTTATGTGATCACAAATATTTTATAGGTCTCTGTCGATGTATTCATCACTACCCAAAGTTATGTTGATATTGCTTCAATCTCTGTTATCCCTCGAACCACTGGAGGACAGGTAGTCATTGCAATCTTATTTTTTGTCAAACAAATTAGATTGTTTTTCTTGCCATTCTTTTAAGAGTTGCTTTTAATAAAATTCCCTCCTATTTTCAGGTTTATTATTATCACCCTTTCTCTGCACTTTCGGATCCCGCAAAACTTTACAATGATCTGCGATGGAATGTCACAAGACCACAAGGTTTTGAAGCAGTAATGCGTGTTAGATGTAGCCAGGTGAGCCCTAAAAAGATTTATGCTTCAGTTTAACTTTCATACCATATCCATTGATGTGGCAAATTGGGTGGGTCTGTCGGGTTGGGCATCGGGTCAAATCAGTTAGGGTAAATGTAGGTATTGGTTGGATCTGCTTGACCCGAAACACTTTTTTATTTCTTGTCATTGATATTTGAGTTTTTGTAGTTGATGTGCCAAATACGATTTCAGACAGTAGTCTTATTTCAACAATGATTCAATGTTTCACATAAAATGGTTTAGACCAATTTGTCCTGTTTCCTTCTAACACTTTTTATTTATGTTACCCTTAAAAACTAAGCGTAAACCTGACACATTCATATCTAAATGGGTCAAAATGGTCACCTCTTATAATATTTTCCAAAATATGGTATACTTGTCCATTTCTCATTTTGTTGTCTCTTCCCTTCGATTCTTTAGGGTCTTCAAGTACAAGACTACTCTGGAAACTTCTGTAAACGCATTCCCACAGATGTTGACCTACCTGCGGTATATACTGAACTTCAAATTTATAAGCCTTGAGTTCCTAGCTTATAAGATCACTTTTATTGAAACTAATATTTTGCAGGTTGATTGTGACAAATCTGTAATGGTGACTTTGAAACATGATGATAAATTAACAGATGGCACAGAATGTTCTTTCCAGTGTGCGCTTCTTTATACTACTATATATGGGCAAAGAAGAATACGTGTGTCCACTTTATCGTTGCCTTGCACAAGCATGCTGAGCAATCTTTTTCGCTCAGCTGATTTAGACACCCAGTTTTCTTGTTTCCTAAAGCAAGGTATTTGAATTTGTTTAATTTTGGATTTCACTTTTGCTTTATTGAATACCATAAAGATTTATTCTTTTTTTGTGTGTTGCAGCGGCTAATGAAATCCCTATTACTCCATTACCTCAAGTGAGGGATCGGGTGACAGATCTTTGCATTAGTATACTTCATTCTTATCGGAAGTTTTGTGCAACTGTGTCATCATCTGGACAGCTAATTCTTCCTGAGGCACTCAAGTTGTTGCCTCTATACACTCTCGGTCTGTTTTCTTCTTTATTAAAGGCATTCTAAGTAGTGGGTTATCAGTAGTGGTGGCATCGGATACCGACCAAAACTAATAATCCAATCATTCTAAATCAGTTCGGTCGCAAACCATTCCTTGAAAGCGAGAGCCACTAAAGGTGGCAATTTCAGCGCATTCATTTATTACCAATAATTTGATTGAATGGGAATGTATCAAATGTGTTGGAAGTCCCCTTAAGGTTTTTTATAATGTATACAACCTCATAAATTACCTTCTATAAAAGATTAAGATAATAATCTTGGTAATCTTGTTTTTTGTAATCATAATCAACTCTTTAACAATCTCTATAAGTTCAAAAAAGATTGGCAAAAAGTGTCTGTGGGTCATTTCAACCTGTTTTGACTTGTTCTTTTTTCACCTGGTCATCTTGCCAACTCTAGTGAAAATATAACGAATCCAAAGATTCTTTCGATTTGCCCACCTCCTAGATATGACTTAAATGTTTTGGTTTAATATTGCATAAGATACGCACAGGTAATTTACCTCCTTTATTTCTTGATTGTAGCTTTGATTAAAAGTATTGGACTACGAAGTGATGGGCGTGTAGATGACAGGTCATTTTGGATCAACTATGTCACCTCACTTTCTGTTCAATTAGCAATCCCGCTTGTGTATCCCAGAATGATAAGTGTTCATGATATTGACTCAAAGGTTTAGAATAATCTCACTTAACAAAATGTTCAGATATTCAATTTCTACAACTTACACGTTTTTTTTTTTGCTTGTTTCATCTGTGGCTTCAGGATACTGATGGATCCGTTATTCCCCCTCCTATACCACTCTCTAGTGAACATGTGAGCGATGACGGGATCTATCTTCTTGAAAACGGAGAGGACTGCTTAATTTACGTTGGAGGCTCTGTAGATCCTGATATAACACAAAAACTTTTTGGCGTTTCTTCTTTTAGTGAAATCCCCACTCAGGTACACTTGATATTCGTATCTCTTGTCTTGTATCATTATAGTGGCAAAATGGCGAGTCTAGTAATGGGTGTAAACGGGCTTTGGTGGCCTGGATTGACCTGAAACATTATTTTTATTCTAAGCAATAACCGACGTGGTAAATCTGAATAGGAAAACTATATTATAACACAGTTCAGGAGGTTATATGCATTATATACCTGTCGGCAACTTTCGACCTGTTTCAATTTTGGCTGCTTTTAAAACTTAGCAAAACTGACTCATATGTGATTAATACTACCGAAATTCCTTCTAATTGCAAATGGGTTGAAGTTGACATCTGTATATGCTCATTGTCTCATTGCATAGATTTTGTGGCTTATAAGTCTGATGTTTGCTAGAGTAACTCTTTCAGAAGGCCTATTGATTCATCAATCATCTGTTTAACTCAAACTTTTCGATACAGTTGGTACTGAAGCAATATGAAAACCCCTTGTCAAAGAAGCTAAATGAGGTTGTAAATGAGATACGAAGCCAAAGATGTAACTACCTACGGTATGTAATGTCTGGTATATAATCTTATCAGTCGGATTAGTTTATCTGTATATGAGAATGTTTGTGTTGACAAGTAACCCCTTTTTTAATCTCATTGTACTTATGGCAGGCTAAAATTATGCAAGAAAGGAGAACCATCGGGTGAGTTTTATAATATACGTCTAGTACTGTCTTCGTATGAAAATTGCAAGATTCAAGTTGATTCTTTTTTTAAAAAAAATTCCTTCCATATACATAAAGGCTATTTGGTAATTTTAAACCAGGACTTCCCAAGAAACGTCGAGAATTAAAAACTTTCCTGACTATATGCTAAAAAAAAATGAAAAATCCCTCCAACAATTATAAAATAAAGAAAATCTTGTGAAACCCATAATGCCATATGTCATAGGCAACTTTAGCTCAGGAACTTTCTTAGAAACGATAAAGATTGCGTCTTTTCTGAGTATTTGTAAAGTACCATTCTATAAAGACAAGATAAAGAAAATTAATTACAGTGATGACGCATTTGTCGATCAAAATTGCAGTTTTTACACGGTAATCGTTGCAATTTCTATAGTTTCTGATATTAGTTGTTTCAATTCCAGGAATGACATTCTTCTCGTATATGGTGGAAGACAAGTCTCCAAATAGTCCTTCATACGTTGAGTTCTTAGTACATGTCCATAGACAAATTCAAAACAAAATGGGTTGATGTTGTTTAACAACACTACAGTTAAGTTTATGGGTTTTAGTTAGAATTTACATGGAGACACAGTTGAGTTTGAGTCTAAAGAAGCAAAAATGTGGGGATAGTCATCATTGGGTTTCACCTATTCCTGGTGAAAACTCGAGTAAAGTTTTGCTAGTATTATTTATGAAAACGTAGCATAAACCGATAAAAAGAACAGCTGTGGTGTGGTTCTTGGTAATTGTTACTATTAAACACTGGTGGCTATACATATTTATATTTATAAGTGTTTTTTGTTTCTTAATTTTATGAGATATAAGATTTACATGTGATGCTGTTCTTTAGAGGGGCTAGTTTCAACTTATTTCTTATATTTATTGATTTTACGTGTGAGTATATTTGGTTCGAGTCGTATTTTATTGCTAACTAGACAAGTGCATCTGAAATGAAAGGATTCAAATAGTTACAAGTTGACTATGCAAACAATAGTATCGCTTGATATACATAAGAATGCAAGAATATAGTAGCCTCAAACTAGCTTTTTATGAAAGAATATTGTTAGATGTTTTGAGTTAAAGTCCTAAGGGTAGTTTGGTAATTTCAGCACTATATAGTTTAGCTTATGTACTAAGGGTAGTTTGGTCTTTTGGGTAGTATCTAGAATTTGTATGTCGGTGTTTTTTGTATGTCGGTTATTTAGTTATATAACCAATAGCAGAACATAACTTGTATCTAAGACTTTGACTTCATAAATACAAATATCAGTTCTTTGCTCCAATTTTCTGATCTTGCTCTTCTGGTATTCTTGTTTGCTGTACTTTTGCCTTTGCTGTTGCTCTTTTACCCATGAATATCTATCCCTAATCCTAACAAATATAGTATCAGTATGTTTAAACAAAATCACTAGTTTTTGTATTAAGTTTCTAACCAACTTTGTATTTTACGCTAATATAACCAATAGGGCAAGTGAATTGTGTGTTTGTAATTGAGAACATCTAGGAATTGATAAGTGATCATATCAATTTGTGGCTAGATTTTATTACAATTAGCCTAACTAGATTAGAGTGGTAGACTATAACTTTTGAGATTAATGAAGGTAAATCAAGATTTACAAAGTGGTTAAGTGTAGCTAGTTATATAACTTCACAAACAAGTAATATAATTTTTTTTATAAAATTATTATTACTATTATTATTATTTTGAACGGCAAACAAGTAATATAGATTAGCTGGCGAACTTAATGAATGGCCAATAACTAGATAGCATCCACTAGCTTAGAGGTAGAAGGTTATAAGCCATATTGATAGGTTTTAGCGGCCATCACTAAACTTATCCTACATCCAAGTCATTAACTAAAGAACTGATTAGACATTGCATGAGCAGATCATGTCGTTTGGTTATTGGGGCAATGAGTTGGTGAACATTATTTCTCTCTTACATTTGAGTCATTTACTCGCTTATTTTATTGTCTTGTTTATTTATTTTTTCAAAATAATGATCTTTTGGATCTAAAACACTATTCCCTTGTTATTATGTTATGTTATTTAGAATTATAGTTATTTACTTTACAAAGGAAATTTTTCGCTCTTGCGTACGACCTAGTGTACGTATAAATATAAAACAAGTGATAACCCGAAAAACTTTTCTATGCGTTTTTTACTAATTGTTTTAGCACCCATAAACACTAATAATATAGCTTATATCGTTTTTTAGTCTAAATATATAACATTGATATAGTTAATACATCAACCTCTCATTAAGTTTACTATAGGAATCAAAGTGCAAAACCAATATCATAGCCACATACGACCCTACACATCACTGACTAAAAGGACCATAGATATATGCATATATTACAGCCACATAATACTCTGGATCGATAAGAGTTGTTTGCTAAGGACATTGACTCGTGAAGTAAAATACATTTCATATTAGTCTATCACCTTTTGTATACATTCTATCTTCTAGTCTTTGCATGACAAGGATGGATGTCAGTTATTGTTGACCTGGACTTTTCATAATACTATTAATAAATTAATTAGAGGCTATTTTCCTATAGTTACTAATGTTAAACTTTTGATTTACAATTCGAAATGCCCTTCTTATAGATACTATTATGGATTAATGGTCTCTACTTTAAAACAACAAACGTAATTTGCACAAACTTAGTTATGATTTGTACATAACATTTTATGCTTTGTATATGTGTTATGTTGTGCTTATTCTCCTTTTTTTGGGTAAAAGNACTGATAAAAAGAACAGCTGTGGTGTGGTTCTTGGTAATTGTTACTATTAAACACTGGTGGCTATACATATTTATATTTAGAAGTGTTTTTTGTTTCTTAATTTTATGAGATATAAGATTTACATGTGATGCTGTTCTTTAGAGGGGCTAGTTTCAACTTATTTCTTATATTTATTGATTTTACGTGTGAGTATATTTGGTTCGAGTCGTATTTTATTGCTAACTAGACAAGCGCATCTGAAATGAAAGGATTCAAATAGTTACAGGTTGACTATGCAAACAATAGTATCGCTTGATATACATAAGAATGCAAGAATATAGTAGCCTCAAACTAGCTTTTTATGAAAGAATATAGTATCAGTATGTTTAAATTAAATCACTAGTTTTTGTATTAAGTTTCTAACCAACTTTGTATTTTACGCTAATATAACCAATAGGGCAAGTGAATTGTGTGTTTGTAATTGAGAACATCTAGGAATTGATAAGTGATCATATCAATTTGTGGCTAGATTTTATTACAATTAGCCTAACTAGATTAGAGTGGTAGACTAACTTTTGAGATTAATGAAGGTAAATCATGATTTACAAAGTGGTTAAGTGTAGCTAGTTATATAACTTCACAAACAAGTAATATAATTTTTTTTTTTAAAATTATTATTACTATTATTATTATTTTGAACGGCAAACAAGTAATATAGATTAGCTGGCGAACTTAATGAATGGCCAATAACTAGATAGCATCCACTAGCTTAGAGGTAGAAGGTTATAAGCCATATTGATAGGTTTTAGCGGCCATCACTAAACTTATCCTACATCCGAGTCACTAATTAAAGAACTGGTTAGACATTGCATGAGTAGATCACGTCGTTCTGTTATTGGGGGAATGAGTTAGTGAACATTATTTCTCTCTTACATCTGAGTCATTTACTCGCTTATATTATTGTCTTGTTTATTTATTTTTTCAAAATAATGATCTTTTGGATCTAAAACACTAGCCCTTATTATTGTTTTATGTTATTTAGAATTATAGTTATTTACTTTACAAAGGAAATTTTTCGCTCGTGCAGGTCCCTTGTTTTTGGCAGGAAGAGTTTCAGCCTTTGTTGCCCCTGGGTAGAGTGAGTCTACTTAGTGAACTGGGAACGACCTAGTCTAAGTATAAATATAAAACAAGATTTCACACATCAGCGATAACCCAAAAAACTTTTCTATACGTTTTTTTTACTAATTATTTTAGCACCCATAAAAACTAATAATATAGCTTATATTGTTTTTTAGTCTAAATATAATATTGATATAGTTAATACATCAACCTCTCATTAAGTTTACTATAGGAATCAATGTGCAAAACCAATATCATAGCCACATACGACCCTACACATCACTGACTAAGACCATAGATATATGCATATATTACAGCCACATAATACTCTGGATCGATAAGAGTTGTTTGCTAAGGACATTGACTCGTGAAGTAAAATACATTTCATATTAGTCTATCACCTTTTGTATACATTCTATCTTCTAGTCTTTGCATGACAAGGATGGATGTCAGTTATTGTTGACCTGGACTTTTCATAATACTATTAATAAATTAATTAGAGGCTATTTTCCTATAGTTACTAATGTTAAACTTTTGATTTACAATTCGAAATGCCCTTCTTATAGATACTATTATGGATTAATGGTCTCTACTTTAAACAACAAATGTGATTTGCACAAACGTAGTTTTGATTTGTACGTAACATTTTATGCTTTGTATATGTGTTACGTTGTGCTTATTCTCCTTTGTATCTTGTCATGCGTAAATCTGAAGTAACTATGTGCAAATCTAGAGTATATGTTTGTGTAGATTACCTCACACTAAACCAAACAAGTTTCAAGGTGAATTAGACTTAAACCGGGTAAAGCCCTTCATTTCTAGGAGTTTTGTGTGGCCACTTTATGGATTGTTTGTACCTAGCTTGTTACATATGATATACTAATACACTTATATAAGCTCATGGATGAAACATTCTAAACCATTGAATTCGTTTTGTCTTTGTTTTAGAGGGCAATGTTTTATAACCTGGGTTGAATCGGGATAGGTCCGGATATGACTGTTGTTTGCTTGTTTATTAACCAGCGGTTCTTTTGTTGACTTGGGTCATACCTTTGGTTTTTTTAAAGTTTGGGATCTGTAGTTTTGTTGGAATGTATGGGTATTGAATTTTTAATGTTTTAGAGCTGTTTGGAGCTTTTTTAGGGTTGTTTGGGTATGTTTAGGGGTGTTTTTGGAGGGTTGTTTGGTTAGGTTTAAAAGCTTTTTCAGCTGTAGGAATTGAATTTCCATGTTCAAAAGCTATCATTTTTTTTGCAATGGTTCCATACGACGGTTCAACGAGCGACTCGTCGGGTCGATCAAAAACCGGTTTTTAAAATAATGCAAAAGGGTATAAAGATGGTGACTTTTGAACATCATTGGTCAAACTTATTACTCCCTTGCCATCATGGTATTTTTTTTCTTCTTGTGGATTAATGTTAACATTGATTGCATAAATAAAAAATGATTGATATGATATATGTAGTAAATTGCAGAGACACATGAAAAATCATGATTTTGAACCTTTAATTCATCATTTTTTCTTGCGTGTTTGGTTCATAGCTAAATTCACAACTTGATAATTAGTGACCCGTAACACGTAAGGGTCCAACCAGTCAAAAGGGGTTTTTTGGCGGTTGAAAAATATTGAGTTGATTTATTGACAAATTATATTTTGTAATGGTTTTTGTGACATTTGCCCGTTCTTTTATGTTGCTGAATTAATTATAAGATATTTGAGGACCAAATATTTTTTACATACCAAGGGACTAATCTCCACCATTCATCTTCCCTCCATCTTTATTTGATCTAATGGATGAGATTAATCCCAACAATTTAAAAAACCCACTTTCATCCAATTTTTCAAATATTAATATCTTTCAAACCGTTAATCGTTAAGCGAAAAAAAATATACCGTTACGACGAGCATTTAATTATCTTTCTATAGATATGCATTGTGATATACTTTCGACAAAAAAAAAATTTCGTTTTTTTCACGTTTTTTTTCGTGGCCGCAAAAATCACATATGATATATCATATATGATATTACATATCATATATGATATGCAATATCATATATGATATATCATATATGATATGTAATATCATATATGATATATCACATATGATATTTTTCGGCCACGAAAAAAAACGTGAAAAAAACGAAAAATTTTTTTTTGTCGAAAGTATATCACAATGCATATCTATAGAAAGATAATTAAATGCTCATCGCGATGGTATAATTATTTTCGCTTAACGATTAACGGTTTAAGAGATAATTAAATTATAAAAAATGGGTGAAATATTAAATGCTTTTAATCTCAACCATTGATTTCTTTTTAGATGGATGGTGGGGATGAGTCCCTTGGTATGTGAGGAATGTTTGGTTTTTTAAATAATACATAAATACTTTTGTTGATGTCTTGGGAAATATTTTGGTTATAGCATCATCTAGAGAATTGTGTGGGCATATTAGCAATCGGAAATAAAGTTTAGAATTTGGTCGAACCTACTAGAGATCTTCGAAAAATCACGTCTAGCATTCATGGTTAGCTTCTTTATTAATTATGGCCATATATATTGTGAATCTTTGTATGATGTATGTATAATTATCAAGTTTATTTGTTGCTCAGGTGCACGAGTAGACAGTGATAGTATGCGCATATTAGATGCACTCAAGAGTGCGGGTGAGTTTCTAAAAGAAAATGCTTTTATTTAAGTTGTAAGGCTCAACAAGTTATAAGGCTCAATAAGCCAAACCAATTGAAACGAGCTTTTAAAAATGAGTAAGGCTTATAGTCAGTCAAAATTACTTAAATAACGGATTAACACGCAAAAGATTGAAATATATGTGAATTTAGTTTGACGTATTTTGATATGATTTTATAATAATAAGCTTCAACACCAATTAATTCACCAAACAACAAAAATATAAACTTCAACTTTCAACTTATAATATAAGCTACAGTTACAACTCCGGCCTTAGCTCCTCCTTCAACTCATTTCGCCAAACATACTCATAGCTAAAAATGACCCTACACATCATTTACTAAAAGGACCATATATAGTCTAGATAAGAGTAAGGAGTAAGGACATTGACTAATGAAGTAAAATGCACTTCATATTAGTCTATCACTTTTGTATATATTCTATCTTTCTGGTCTTTGCATAACAACTATGGATAAAAGGACCTATATATATATAGGGTAGGGTTCTTTTCAGAACTAAATAAATTGCGAGAACTGCGAGAACCAGCATCAACCAATCAGATTTTCTTGAATATTTATATTTATTTTGTAATTAAAAAGGGCATAATAGTAAAATTACATTTTCTATTTTTTTTTTTCTTTTTTTTTTGAATTTTTTTAATAAAAACGTTTCTTTAGATCCTAAATTTTAGGATTTTTTTTTGTTTTTATTTTTTTGAAATAATTATTTTCCAGCATGTATGATTTCAAAAGATAGAGTGCATATGTGTTTTTTTTATATAATATAAATTGACATATATTTTTCTTGTTCAATTGCTTAGACCTCTAATGTAATTTGGTAAAAAAAATATTTACACAAGCGCATTGAATGACAAACATAAATATTTTAGATGTATCGTATACATTTCAAAAAAAAAAACATTATACACAAAGTTAAAAATCATCACATACAATTCAAATACAAAATTCTAAAAGCAAAGAATAAATGAAGGTTTCGTTAATGTATAGTTGTGGCTACTAATCTTCTCGCAACTTCATGCACTTGTGCCTTTAGTCTTTACTTCTTTATTATAACTATTTTCTCGCTAGATAGTATGTACAAAACACATGTACACTCTTAATACCGTTCATCATACTCGAACCTGTAACCACAACCAATTAATAAACGAGTTATTTAATCATAACATCTAACAAAACACATATGCACAATGTATTTCTGACTTGTTCACAAAAGACCATTTTGAGAAATTAGTACAGCCTTAAAACACAAAACACAAGTGCACCTTTAAATCACAACTAAACAAAAAAACATCCTTATATCATAAATAAAAACATTTATGCAATTTCAATACATTTAAACTTAAAAACTGTAAAACACATATGCACAGAAGGCATTAAATTCACCAGAAACTATGAAAACACATATGCACTGTCAATAACACATATGCACACTACTTGTATTGATATTGCATCAGCTCTAAAAACACATATGCACACCCTTTCATTAACTTTTTATAGAACATAAAACACATATGCAAACCCTTTTCATTGATTTTTTACCAGCCATAAAATACACATTCACTCTAACCTTAAAACACATATGCACATAATTCAATTATTTTATAATGACGAAAAGAAAGACAAAACAAAATGCAAAATGAAAAGTACAATTTTACATACAAGTATAACATCATATCAACAAGAATCATATTAGTTATTAAAATCAATTAATAAAACATACATGCACTAGTAACAACTTTTCTATGCGCCAGTAACATATTCGCCAATATTCTCTATGGCTTTAGCAATGAAAAAATTCGACCCCTAAATGAACACATTTTGCACAATGTAAAAAATAATGCCAAATATATGAATACCTTTTTCATCGATTTATACCAAACTTAAAACACATGTGCACCATTTCATTTATTTTAAACCTTAAAATACATATACACAGCTTTTTATTCATTTCAATCATGTAACAACTAACCAAACACATATGCACAAGTATTTTAGATTGTGCACACTAGACCATATTCTTGACTTCTTTTAGAAATCATAACGTAACAGATCCACAAACACATCAAATATTTACCTATTAGTCACACATAATTAAAACAAGATAATAATAAAAAAATAAAATAAAATTAAAAAAAAATACAATGATGCAATATGAGTTAGCTTGCCGCAACCAGTTCGTCCATGATTATGATTCAAAATATTTCATTCATCAACTAATACATTACACAGTACATATCATTTCAACAACTTCTCTACACACACTACTCACTATTATTTTTAAAGAAACAACAAATATAACAAATGAATTAATGAGTGAGTTTTGATTTTTCTTCAACGAAAAAACAAGAAGCCACGTTTTTAAACCTCCACATGTGACCCCACCAAAACAAGATATTGTCAACCAACATTTTTTACATGATTTAATTTCATCACTTATTTGTTTATTAGATGCCACGATTGCAAATGCGAAATATACAAAAATTTTATTATTATAATCAAATAAATTTGTCACATAAGAAAAAGATTTCATATAAACATATCAAGGAAAACGATATATGAACGATCTAAAACAAATTGAAAGATTTCGAACACATCAGAATATTTTAGAAACAATTTAAAGTGTAAGCCAATGACGGAAACGATTTTAGAACATAGATCGAAATCAAACCTCGTCAATCAGTATCATCATCATCCATCATTATTTTTACTTATGATATTGAATGTCGAACAACGATGAAAACGTTTTTTATATTACCTATTATAATCATCATCGATATGCATATTTATGACAATATAAAAGAACAATCATCGCTATCTTCATTCATTTTCAGTTTAGAGAGATCTGGATAAGAGAAGAAAAGCAATAGAGGCGGTTGTATTCTGTAGGGATATAAGAATATTAGGGTAAATAAAGTTGAGGTAATTCCAAAAAACGTGGGTTTGATTTTTAAAAATAATTATTTGGAATTCCATAAATGCCCCTAGCTCATTTACAATAGTTTACCTAGCATTTCCTTTAATTACACAAGTGGCACAAATCATCTCATCCATTGATTAAATGATCTAATGGTTAAAATNAGTAAAATGCAATTCATATTAATCTATCACTTTTTGTATACATTCTATCTTTCTAGTCTTTGCATAACAACGACGGATAAAAGGACCTTATGTATATGCAAATTATGACCACATAATACTCTAGATAAGAGTAAGGAGTAAGGACATTGAATATGGAAGTAAAATGCACTTCATATTCGTCTTATCACTTTTTGTATACGTTCTATCTTTCTAGCCTTTGCATAACAACGATGGATGTGAGTTATTGTTGACCTTGACTCTTCATAATAATAGATAAATGAGAGGCCATTTTTCCGATATTGATGGTAAACTTTCAATACAATTCGTAATGCCCTTCTTATAGTTACAATTATGGATTAACGGTCTCAAGTTTGAAATAACAAACGTGATTTGCACAAACTTAGTTTTGATTTGTACATAATAATTTATGCTTTGTATATGTGTTACGTTCTGCTTATTCTCCTTGTATCTTGTTATGTGTAAATCTAAAGTATATATGTGCAAATCTAAAGACTAAAGTATATGTGTGTTCAGATCACCTCACACTAAACCAAACAAGTTGGATGGCCGAGACCCCCTTAAATAACGCATGACAAATTATAAAGTTATTCAAACTCAATTGCAATTATATATTTTATATATAATAATGTGCATTATTACACTACAAGGATAATGGGTTATAGTAATGACATGTCGTCGCTAAAGTATTTATTAAATAATTAATAAACTTATTTGATAAATTAAAATTAATAAATGATAAAACTAAATAACTAATAAACACTTTTAGCGATAACAAAAGTCGCTGCTAAAAGTATTTATTAAATAGAAAGAAATGATAAAAACTTTTAGTGGCATGCATCATTTCCAGATCGGTAACACTGTTGCCTACATTTTCCCCAGATTTCTTGCGACCAAATTTCCAGTTTTTTCTTTCCAAAAACGTACTAATCCCATTTGAAAGTTCAAATTTCAAAATAAAAAAACATTGGTAGTCGTCACAATAAAAATACGAATATAAGTTCAACAAAGAAAATAGTTCAAAGTTCACAATACATTCC
This sequence comes from Artemisia annua, assembly GCA_014162995.1. NCBI lineage: Eukaryota > Viridiplantae > Streptophyta > Magnoliopsida > Asterales > Asteraceae > Artemisia > Artemisia annua. The sequence continues at coordinate 165,817 of LBNU01023198.1, forward strand.
TACTCACTTACGTCTTCTCCATCCTCTTCGTCATCTAGAATCTCAAGGTGATTGAGTGGTCGAGACATGGTGATATTAATGTTTGCGGCTTGTAACTTATCTAAAATTTTCGCCGTGACAATTTTATGCACCTGACTTTGGGTATACATTCTTTTTTTAGGATTGGGCGCTTGAAGAACTTGATGCATGCCCTGTCTGTTGGAAGGGAAAACAAAAAATAGCTCTACAACAGAATTGATATGCGACTTTTATGGTCAATATTGTGAAGAATCATATAACTGATCTTGTATGTTTTAACAATTGATAAGCAAATGTTGAAGAACTTTGTTATGAAAATCTATTTACAGATTTGCATCAAACAGAACTATAAATAAATAAATAAATAAATAAAAAGAATAGAGAGAATTATCTGATTATGTACTTGTTATACTTCTATAAGAATTTTAACATCAAAATAGACGAGCTCTTTTAAGCCTTTTTTTCTACTTTCGCGCCAGGATCTGTACGAAGCACATAGTTTCACAGTTGATCACACATTCTGGATCATTTTGATCAATGCTTTTACTGGAACTGATTTGAAAACAAAAATAGAATACTTGTTTACAAAGCGATTAAAGTTGTACTATAGATTTAAAGTATTCTCCAAATGGGACATTAATTTCTCAAGTAAAACAATCTTTGTGGAATAATATGACACCACTGAAAATTTAATTTCTAAGAAATGGAAAATAATTTATGAGAAAAAGGGTAGCTCAAGTATAAATAGAGACATACGAACCTTCACTTTATAGAAAAAAAAAAACATGCAAAAGCAAGTAATGGCTTCTTCAAACTTCTTACTTTTATCTCTAGCTCTACTACTCATTGCTCTCTCATTTGTACCAAACTTTACTTCTGCTTCTTTGGAGGAAGCAAATGCTCTTCAAAACTGGAAAGCAACCCTTAAAATCCCAAACAACTCCCAAATTGTATCTTCTTGGACACCCCTTCCAACGAATACTAGTGCACCCACTCCGTGCCCTTCTTGGTTTGGAATTGCTTGCAATGCTGATGGGAACATTAACAAGTTGAACCTCTCGACATCTGAGTTAAAAGGTACGCTTCACCAGTTCCCGTTCTCTATTCTAGGCAACCTTACCCATTTTGATCTTTGTGCAAACAACTTCTATGGTCCCATCCCACCAGAAATCGGACTTCTGTCCAAACTTGTCTATCTTGATTTTTCAATCAATCAGTTTTCTGGTGTAATCCCTTCATCGTTGGGTGATTTGAAGTCTTTGAATATCCTTTATTTGTACACAAATCAACTCTCTGGACCCATTCCAATTGAATTGGGGAATTTGAAGTCTCTCACTGAATTAGTTTTGAGCGAAAATAACCTCAATGGTTCAATCCGTTCATCGTTGGGTGATTTGGAGTCTTTGAATATCCTTTATCTGTTCAAAAACAAACTCTCTGGGCCCATTCCAATTGAATTTGGGAATTTGAAGTCTCTCACTGAATTAGTTTTGAGCCATAATCAACTCAGTGGTTCAATTCCTTCATCGTTGGGTGATTTGAAGTCTTTGAATATGCTTCATTTGTTCAAAAACAAACTCTCTGGAGCCATTCCAATTGAATTAAGGAATATGAAATCTCTCACTAAATTAGATTTGAGCGAAAATCAACTCATTGGTTCAATTCCTTCATCGTTGGGTGATTTGAAGTCTTTGAATATGCTTCATTTGTTCAAAAACAAACTCTCTGGACCCATTCCAATTGAATTGGGGAATTTGAAGTCTCTCACTGAATTAGTTTTGAGCGAAAATAACCTCAATGGTTCAATCCGTTCATCGTTGGGTGATTTGGAGTCTTTGAATATCCTTTATCTGTTCAAAAACAAACTCTCTGGGCCCATTCCAATTGAATTTGGGAATTTGAAGTCTCTCACTGAATTAGTTTTGAGCCATAATCAACTCAGTGGTTCAATTCCTTCATCGTTGGGTGATTTGAAGTCTTTGAATATGCTTCATTTGTTCAAAAACAAACTCTCTGGAGCCATTCCAATTGAATTAAGGAATATGAAATCTCTCACTAAATTAGATTTGAGCGAAAATCAACTCATTGGTTCAATTCCTTCATCGTTGGGTGATTTGAAGTCTTTGAATATGCTTCATTTGTTCAAAAACAAACTCTCTGGAGCCATTCCAATTGAATTAAGGAATATGAAATCTCTCACTAAATTAGATTTGAGCGAAAATCAACTCATTGGTTCAATTCCTTCATCGTTGGGTGATTTGAAGTCTTTGAATATCCTTTTTTTGTACAAAAACAACCTCTCTGGACCCATTCCAATTGAATTAGAGAATTTAAAGTCTCTCACTAAATTAGATTTGAGCGAAAATCAACTCATTGGTTCAATTCCTTCATCGTTGGGTGATTTGAAGTCTTTGAATATCCTTTTTTTGTACAAAAACAACCTCTCTGGACCCATTCCAATTGAATTAGGGAATTTAAGGTCTCTCACTAAATTAGATTTGAGCGAAAATCAACTCATTGGTTCAATTCCTTCATCGTTGGGTGATTTGAAGTCTTTGAATATCCTTTTTTTGTACAAAAACAACCTCTCTGGACCCATTCCAATTGAATTAGGGAATTTAAAGTCTCTCACTAAATTAGATTTGAGCGAAAATCAACTCATTGGTTCAATTCCTTCATCGTTGGGTGATTTGAAGTCTTTGAATATCCTTTTTTTGTACAAAAACAACCTCTCTGGACCCATTCCAATTGAATTAGGGAATTTAAAGTCTCTCACTAAATTAGATTTGAGCGAAAATCAACTCATTGGTTCAATTCCTTCATCGTTGGGTGATTTGAAGTCTTTGAATATCCTTTTTTTGTACAAAAACAACCTCTCTGGACCCATTCCAATTGAATTAGGGAATTTAAAGTCTCTCACTAAATTAGATTTGAGCGAAAATCAACTCATTGGTTCAATTCCTTCATCGTTGGGTGATTTGAAGTCTTTGAATATCCTTTTTTTGTACAAAAACAACCTCTCTGGACCCATTCCAATTGAATTAGGGAATTTAAAGTCTCTCACTAAATTAGATTTGAGCGAAAATCAACTCATTGGTTCAATTCCTTCATCGTTGGGTGATTTGAAGTCTTTGAATATCCTTTTTTTGTACAAAAACAACCTCTCTGGACCCATTCCAATTGAATTAGGGAATTTAAAGTCTCTCACTAAATTAGATTTGAGCGAAAATCAACTCATTGGTTCAATTCCTTCATCGTTGGGTGATTTGAAGTCTTTGAATATCCTTTTTTTGTACAAAAACAACCTCTCTGGACCCATTCCAATTGAATTAGGGAATTTAAAGTCTCTCACTAAATTAGATTTGAGCGAAAATCAACTCATTGGTTCAATTCCTTCATCGTTGGGTGATTTGAAGTCTTTGAATATCCTTTTTTTGTACAAAAACAACCTCTCTGGACCCATTCCAATTGAATTAGGGAATTTAAAGTCTCTCACTAAATTAGATTTGAGCGAAAATCAACTCATTGGTTCAATTCCTTCATCGTTGGGTGATTTGAAGTCTTTGAATATCCTTTTTTTGTACAAAAACAACCTCTCTGGACCCATTCCAATTGAATTAGGGAATTTAAAGTCTCTCACTAAATTAGATTTGAGCGAAAATCAACTCATTGGTTCAATTCCTTCATCGTTGGGTGATTTGAAGTCTTTGAATATCCTTTTTTTGTACAAAAACAACCTCTCTGGACCCATTCCAATTGAATTAGGGAATTTAAAGTCTCTCACTAAATTAGATTTGAGCGAAAATCAACTCATTGGTTCAATTCCTTCATCGTTGGGTGATTTGAAGTCTTTGAATATCCTTTTTTTGTACAAAAACAACCTCTCTGGACCCATTCCAATTGAATTAGGGAATTTAAAGTCTCTCACTAAATTAGATTTGAGCGAAAATCAACTCATTGGTTCAATTCCTTCATCGTTGGGTGATTTGAAGTCTTTGAATATCCTTTTTTTGTACAAAAACAACCTCTCTGGACCCATTCCAATTGAATTAGGGAATTTAAAGTCTCTCACTAAATTAGATTTGAGCGAAAATCAACTCATTGGTTCAATTCCTTCATCGTTGGGTGATTTGAAGTCTTTGAATATCCTTTTTTTGTACAAAAACAACCTCTCTGGACCCATTCCAATTGAATTAGGGAATTTAAAGTCTCTCACTAAATTAGATTTGAGCGAAAATCAACTCATTGGTTCAATTCCTTCATCGTTGGGTGATTTGAAGTCTTTGAATATCCTTTTTTTGTACAAAAACAACCTCTCTGGACCCATTCCAATTGAATTAGGGAATTTAAAGTCTCTCACTAAATTAGATTTGAGCGAAAATCAACTCATTGGTTCAATTCCTTCATCGTTGGGTGATTTGAAGTCTTTGAATATCCTTTTTTTGTACAAAAACAACCTCTCTGGACCCATTCCAATTGAATTAGGGAATTTAAAGTCTCTCACTAAATTAGATTTGAGCGAAAATCAACTCATTGGTTCAATTCCTTCATCGTTGGGTGATTTGAAGTCTTTGAATATCCTTTTTTTGTACAAAAACAACCTCTCTGGACCCATTCCAATTGAATTAGGGAATTTAAAGTCTCTCACTAAATTAGATTTGAGCGAAAATCAACTCATTGGTTCAATTCCTTCATCGTNTTGTATTGGGATGGGAGGATACGGTACTGTGTATAAAGCTGAGTTACCACCCAACAATATAGTAGCTGTCAAGAAACTTCATTCATCATCTGAGAATGACTATCAAGGCTTCCTAAATGAGGTACGAGCATTAACAAATATAAAGCACAGAAACATAGTTAAACTCTATGGATACTGCTACCATGCTCGTCACTCATTTTTGATTTACGAATATCTTGAGAAGGGAAGTCTAAAATCGCTCTTAAGTAGCGATATCACAGCAAAGGAAATGGATTGGCTGAAAAGGGTAAGAATTGTTAGGGCTATAGCAAATGGTTTGGCTTACATGCACCATGATTGTACACCACCTATTATTCATAGAGACATTTCTGGAGCTAATATCCTTCTCGATTCTTATTATGAGGCCCATATCTCGGATTTTGGAACATCGAAGCTTCTAAAGCTGGATTCATCCAATTGGACTGCGGTTGTAGGCACCTATGGCTATATTGCGCCAGGTAACTATTATACTCAAGTTAGTTATATATACCTACTTATTCTCAACTTTCAGATTTATCTATGTTACATTTTATCATGATCTGATATAACATTTTGCTTTGTATTCTCATGTTTCCTTCCATGTAGAGCTTGCTTATACGATGGTGGCGACAGAGAAATGTGATGTGTATAGTTTTGGAGTTGTTGCACTAGAAGTGATTATGGGAAAGCATCCTGGAGAACTTCTATCATGTCTGCCAACATTGTCTGCTGATGATCTATTGCTAGCCAATGTAGGAGATAGACGGATTCCACCACCATCATCTCTAGTTTCGAAACTAGCTCATACTATTTTGAATGTCTCACGGGCATGTTTGAGCTACAACCCACAGGAAAGGCCAACAATGCGCCAAGTCAAAGATTTATTGTCAGTGGATGATCGAGTTTGGATGAAGATGCATGTATCGGTAACTTAATGCTAACTTGATCGATGTTGTATGATGTCTAGTCATAAGTCATAAAGTTTAAGGAACTTTTTATGTTTTGTTTTCTTGTCTTGAATTATGTTGTAGATTGTTATTTAATAAGGAAATAATGTATATCAATGAAGATTGCTAATAACAAGAAATTATTCTTCCTATAACAAGAAATTAACTAGAAGTCTGTTAATTTGTTGAAAAAGATGGCATAGTAGACTGGAGAAGAAGAAATCCAACAAAAGAAATTTCCCTTTAGAGTGAGAGAAATTTTTCGTCACTAATACATAAAAGTGGTTACTAAAAGAATTAAAAACTAAATATAGAATTCCACATAAGCAAAAAGTAATAAAA